>PVIY010011995.1:0-63482 GCA_004026745.1 Myrmecophaga tridactyla | reverse complement strand
CAGAGTATAAAAACTAGGACTGTACAACTTAGTGAAATCTAGAGTGGACAATGATGGTGGTTAACTGTTTAAATATAAGAAAGTTCTTACATGAAGTAGAACAAACTTATGTCACTATTACAAGGTGTTAATGATAGGGTGATACATGAGAAAATACAATTATGTAAACTAAGGTCTATAGTTAACAGTAATATTGTAATAGTCTTGCATTAATTGTAACAAAGGTACTATACCAAAGCTAAATATCAATACTTGGGGGATAAAAGGAGTATGGAAGTTTTTTCTTTGAAAGAAATGAGAACGTTCTCATATTAACTATAGTCTTGAATACATAACTATGTGATCATACCAAAAGCCATTGATTTTACACTTGGGATGGATTGTATAGTATGTGAATAAAACTTTTAAAATAATAATAATGGAGGGAGGGAGATGGGGTGTTTTATGTTTTCATTTATTTTTTTTATTTTTTTTTATTATTTCAATGACTTTTTTTTAAACTTTTTTATTAATTAAAAAACTTAAAAGAACATTAATATATCATTCCATTCTACATATACAATCAGTAATTCTTAATATTATCACATAGTTGCATATTCATCATTTCTTAGAACATTTGTTTCGATTTAGAGAAAGAAATAAAAAGACATCAGAAAAAGAAATAAAACGATTGTTTTCATTTATTTTTATTTCTTTTTTTTGGAGTAGTGAAAATGTTCTAAAATTGTGGTGATGTATGCACAACTGTATGATGATACTATGAGCCATTGATTGTATACTTTGGATGGATTATATAGTGTATAAATATAGCTCAATAAAATTTTATTTATAAAGCAAAGAAAGAGAGGAGTCTAAAGGATGGGCACATTGCTTTAAGGAAAAGACAGGCTACATTGGGGATGATCAAAATTTAGATTTTAGGAGAAACTGAGGCAACTGAAAAGGAAGAAGATAGCTAGGAAGCAACACAGAGAGAAAATTACCTATGAAACTGTATGATTGCGCTGCCTGAGATTAATCAGTCTTCAACATAATAGCTTATAAGGTGCTGAGGTCGTCACAGACACACATCTCCCAGCCCTTGTCAACCTCCTACCCTCTTTCCTATTGTGCTCAAATCTTTCAGTCTGTTTCCATTCCACAACCTGGGGGAGATGTTAGGTCTAATGAAAAGGCCCCACTGGACATTACATCTGTAATTTGGAATAAGCAGACCTAAGTGTTTATTAAGGCGAAAACTCTCGGTGGCAGGGCCCCCTCCCCTCTGGTGTGAGTAAAATACTCAACACTCAAACAGCACAGGGTCTCTCTGCTCTGATGCAGTGGAGCCTGCAGAGCTGCAATTCATCGACCTGAACCCAAGAAGTTTGGCCTCCTTGGGAGAACAAACTGGTGGAATAGCTTCCTCTGCTCTTTTGGACCCTTTGTGCTTTATAATAAAGTCATCATTTGCTGAACGTGTCTGTAATACCTGAGCCTGTGTCCCCACAATGCACTGTATAGCAAACTCCACATACGACTCCTTGGACAAGCAAAAGGAAATGCAACTGCAGATGCTGGAATGATGAGGAAGGAAGTATGTGAGACTGTAGGTTGGCAGTCTTCACTAACTTTCTCTTGGTTGAAAATACTGACATACTTGTAATCTCCTGAATAGACTTCTGATTCAACAACGGAAAGAGGAGAGAGGATTAGACTGTGTAGCTAAAATTATGGGATGCTGACATTAAACTGCCTGCCCCTGGAAGCTGAGTCAAAGTTGTGCTCAAAATACTGTTAACTTAATATTCTGGGCTCTCTTGAAGGAAATGATTTTAAATCTCACAATAAATCAGTTTACATATTAAATCAGTTTACCTATTCTAAGTTAATTTAATGAATAGAATTATAAAAGGTCTAAGGTCACTTCTTTAGCACTACAGTATTATGAGCCTGTTGGAAAACTGTGAATACCCAAAACATGGTTTTCACCACAGCTAGCTACTCTTTAGGTTGATATGATCCTTTACACCACATAAGGGAGCACAATAACAAATCACAATCACAATGGTGATGGAAATGTCAGTTCCATAACACTTCCTCAAAAATTGTTAGGCATTATTGACTATGAAACCTACAAGTGGTAAGTTTTCCCTGACAGTGATAAATATTTTGTGGGAATGAATGGCAACTCCTTCAACTCACTTGTGTATCACTTTATACACTGAAGCAGTAATTCATTAAAATGATAATTTTCGCTTTTTTTAAACTATGCACTAAACTGTTTTATGAGAAATCTAGAAGAATCAATGGTTCAGGGGTTTTTACTCGAAAAGTACCTCCTTTACCAAAACAAAACAAAAACAAGCAAAACAAAACATACTTGAAATACCCTCAAATCTATTCCAATATAAATTAGTCATGTAGTTTTCAGTCATTTAATCCAGTGATGGTCCACCTTTTTGAGTATTAGGACCCCCCTTTAAGAGCCAAGTATACAGGAGAGTCATCCTCTGACCCATGATGATAATTGAACTTTTATTTATTTTTGTTTGGAACTGATGCTGACATCCATAGATTCTTGACAACCACTGAGTGAACCAGACTCATCCATCTCTCCAGGGCAGATTGAAAACCACAGATTAATCCATCCATAATTATTTACAGCATTTCTAATACTCATGACAGGGACAGCAGTAACAGTACATATATGGCCTTTGAGTTGCAAATAAGTACAATTTTCTCAATTGCGTGCATGCTATTTATATCAGAATTCCAGTCAGGGATAAAAGTGTGTTATGCAAAGGCAGAATACTTCCATATTCTCCTTATAACCAGAGGAATTATATGAATGACCAACCATAAGGGTTTAGAATTTCTGGTGTGAGTTCTGAAAGTTTCTTTACCTTAGTAGGAAGATAATGCATTAAAAGTATATACCTGGGGGGAGAAAAAAGCTATCTGGGGGGGAAACTACTATTGCATGCTATGGGCTATGTTTAACAGGAAGACATCAACAGTACCACAGCAATACCAGGGGGAAACAATGGCAGGGTGGGGGTGGGGGGGACAAGATTGAAGGGGAGGTTTGGATTTCCTGTTTGGTGAGGTATGTTTACTGGTTATTTTGCTCTTGAGGCAATAAAAATTGTTTAAAATTGAGAGTGTTGACAAACTATGACTCTGGACATTATACATGATGCCCAATGGATGGATGTGTCTGAAGGATACACTGACTGACAAGTAGAATGGCAAACTGTGGTGTATACATATGATTGAATACTGTGCTGCCACAGAAAGGAACGAAGTCCTGAGTCATGCAATGTTGTGAATGGACCTGTAGAACATTATGTGATGCAAAATAAGGCAGAAACAGAAGAGCATATATTGTATGATCTCATTTAGAAAACATTTATAAGAAAATCGGGGCCTAGATTGTAAGTTCTTAGAGCAGTCACATTTAGTCCAGAGCAATAATTGTCATTTCTGGATTTTGAGAGGCTGTGCTATACATGTATAACCTGGTATTTACCTGGAACTTTGGTTACCTGTGTGACACCTAAGACTCAGAGTAGGAGCTCTGCAGTTCTGAAGGTCAGCATTGCCACATACAACAACTGTTAAAAAATTGAAAAACAGATCAAGCGTCAATTAGCAATAAGAATGAAGCCAATTGGGTTGGGACTAAGGTAAATTAGAATACAGGGGTATGGAGGACACTGTCTATATTTTAGCACTTCACCTACTGTATGAGACCAAAGGAAGAGTGGTTCATTTCGTTCAGAGCCTAAATTTTCAGTAGCACAGAATCTAGCTCAACCTGTCTGCTTAGTTCGTTTGACCGACCCGGGCACAGGGAGGCCAGAATGAGAGTGGAGGCTTGCAATTCTTTGTAGCTTAATATAATGCCTGTATACACACCAGAGTATGTTGAACAGATAATTAAGGGATATTGGCAATGTCCCTTGAGGGATAGGAAAAAAATATATGGAGCTGTTGGACTCTCCCACTGGGGAGATTCCTGGTACTGTCTCAGTCACTGGGACTCCCAAATCACTAGATTAGGCCCTTAATCTTGAGGCTTGCTCTCGGAAAGCTTGCTTGTGCAGTAGAGAAGCTAAGCCTACCTATACCTTAGCCTGCCTGAGAGCTGCTTCTGGAGGACCTCATTTGTTGCTCGGTTGTGGCTTTTCTCTCTCTGGGCCCAACTCTGTGGGCAAAAACATTGTTGTCCCCACTGTGTGGGACATGGCATCCAGGGGTGGGGGTCTCTCTAGCAGCATGGGGTGTGGCTCCTGAGATGGGCCTGGCTCTTGTACCCTGGGATTGACAGTGTCATCCTGACCAAAAGAGGGGAAAGAATTGTAACAAATAAGGTTATGGGTGGCTGAGAAGTTTCAAGTGGAGTCGAGGGGCTGCTCTGGCAGCTACTCTCACGCAAGCTTCAGCTAGATATCGCTGCTTAACATGGTTTATCAAACTCCAGCTAAAGCCATTTCTGCCAACCCTAAAATACATCTGGGGCTTCATCTAGAATTCTGTGGAGGTTCCATGCACTATGATTACTTTCCAGAAACCTACAACTTCCAGATAGGTTCTGAGGCTAGATAAGCCCTGAAATATAGAGGAGTCAGCCTCTCCAGAACACCAGCTAGTTCCATCCCATTATCACATTGCATCACATCCCACCCCTAAAGATTGGGAGAAAGATCAAAGGAGAAGGTGGTGTTATAACAGAGAAGGTAGGATTTAACAAGTGAGCAAGATTGCTGGATCATTATATTGATTTTAGTCTCCAATGTCTTAGAGCAGTTAGAAGGAAAAACCTAACATTGTGGAAATGTAACTCACACCAAACTCTGAAATCTGTTCTATAACTAATTGTTGTGGTGTGCTTTGAAATTTACTGCTTTTTTGTAAAAACGTTACTTTTCATAATAAAAAAAGTATACATCATGCTTTCAAATCCAGTAGCTAGTAGCCATGCATGATACAGAGCACATCACTTGTGGCTAGCCCAAATTGAAATGTGCTCTAAGTGTAAATTCCAAATTGAATTCAAAGACATAGAATACAAAAAAAGGAAAATATCTCATTAGTAATTTTTATATTGGTTACATATTTAAATAATAGATATATTGGGTTAAATGAAATATATTGTTAAAATTGTCTTGTTTCTTTTTCCTTTATTGTGCTTATAGAAAATTGAAATTATATATGTGGCTCACATCATATTCTTATTGAACAGTACTGCTATGGAGCCAGGAGCTTTATCCAGGTTGCTGCATTCAAACATAAAAGCCTCAACAATGTGCAATGGAGTATGATGCAGGAGTTAGAGCAATAGCTCTGTCATTCAGATAAGTTTCTTAAGTAACAAGCAGGAATAATCATCACATTATTTGATATAATCATAGATTTGATGGTAGGATTAAAATATGACAATTTATGAGAACTTAGCGTAGTAACTGGCAGGATCCCAATAACTGTTAACATCTATTACATATGATATGAAGAGAATTTGATAAAGGTGATGATGTTGTGAGACCATTAATAGGAAAAAAACAATTCTATGCTTGTGCTTGTTAATGACTATTTCAGTCAAAGTAAACTTCTATCTGTGCATATTATAAGAATGTTCTTACTTTTATTTTTTGGGTGCATGGTCCGGGAATCGAAGTCGGGTCTTCCACATTGAAGGCAAGCATTCTACCACTGAACCACCCGTGCACCCTATAAGGATGCTCTTTAAGACAGTAAAGAAGTGATTCTTTCCAGATCCTATTATCAGGAATTGTAGGCTTTTTAAAAGCATTTGTATGCTTTTATTTGATAGAAGGACAATGTTAATCTCATGGTGATGGCTGATAGTGCGTTTGTAAATTCTAATGCTAAAGAGTCAAGCTAATAACCATGAGTGAAGTTCATTAAGCATTCTCTTTAAGTGCAGGTGGTGGGTAGAGATTGAATATTTGGAATATTCTTTCCTTCCAAGACACAAATAATCTCCCTACCATTTTTTAGTGAAACATGGCCCTATTTGTCTATCTTTTATTTTTCTCATTTTGGTAAGGAAGTAGATATAGAAAAACATTTCTCTTTTATGAGAAAAAGAGTGAAGCCCTGTGATAAATGATAACGAACTTAGGGTCAGGCCGACCGCAATCTGCATCAGACTACAACCCGGAGGCTTGCTCTGAATCAAGCAGTCATTACTTAATCCCAGCTGATTTTTGCTATTCAGGCCCAGTGCTGAAATATCTTTCAAGGAATTTCAGAAATCCATATCGTATGTCAAGCCTCCCAATTTTAAAATATTTTTGAAATTTTAAAGAACTCAGGCCAGATAAAACATGTCTGTGGGGAAACTTGCACTAGGGCCCACCAGTTTGCAACCCCTGACTTAGATCCACATTTTTCCCCTCAAAGAAAATACTGTCCAGGGCTTTCTAATAAACATGCTTTTTTCTATTGACCTCATACCTACCTCCATTTTAGGTCTCTACTCTTTTTCCCCATTAAGAAGAAACTGCTTCTAATCCATGTAATTGTCTGGAGTGTATATACATGAATAAAGAAATCTCAATACTTAAATACGTGATGGGGTATCATGGAGTTATGTACCTTGGGATTCGGAGTGCAAAATGAATCAAACTAAATACATGTGCTCACACGCATATGTACACACACATACACACACAGATATAACTGAGATGCTGGATTAAATGCATACACACACACACACAAACTTAAGACACTTTCCTTCTCTTAGTAAGCTGTGAAAGTGCCTGTTTCAGTTTGTTAAAGCTACCGGAATGCAATACACCAGGAGTGGATTCGGTTTTAGAAAGGGGGTTTATTAAACTAACAATTCTATGGCCATGGAAATGTCAAAATTAAGTCATCAACAAGAGGATACATTCACTGAAGAAAAGCCAATTGCATCTGGTTTCCTCTATTACATGGGAAGGCACATGGCGACATCTGCTGGCCCTCCTCTCTTGGATTGGTTTCAAAATGGTCCTCCCAGCTCCTATGGGTCCTTCTGGCTTCTGTTAGGGTGTTTTCTTTCTTCGAGTGTCTGTGCTTGTCTCCAAAATGTCTCTCTCTCTCTTATAGGACTCCAATAAGTAGAGGAAGATCTACCCTGAACGTGTAGGTTCACATCTCCATGGGAATAACCTAATTAAAAGGTCCCATCCAACGATAGGTCTGCCCCCACAAGATTGGACTAAAAGAGCACAACTTTTCTGTGTTTCAAACCAGCACATTTGACCCTCTGGACCCCCAAAAGACATGCTCTTTCCATATATAAAATACATTCATTCTATCACATTATCACAAATGCCTAAACCATTTTGTAATAATAAAAATACAATATCAAGTCAAAGACCATAGGAAGTCTCATGCTACAGGCATGGTCTTTCCAATAAGGCATATTTCTCCTCTGGCTGTGGACCTGTGAAACTCAGAAGAGGTTTTCTTCTGCCAATATATAAGGGGGGGACAGTCAGAGGACAAACATTCCCATTTCCATAGGGAGAAACTGGAAAGAAAACAGGGAACAATTTCAAAAACCAGCAGGGCATACTCCATTAGATTTTGAAGTCCAAGAGACATTTATAAAATAATGTTTAATCCTCCAGATTTGAGAGCGCAGCAGTCCCAATTTTTCCAAGGGCTTACACAGCGGCCCTGCTCTCTGCAAACACTGAAGATGAGGGTTGCAACATTGACGAGCACTGGGGAGAACACTTTGTTCTTAGCCCACCTTCCTTAAGCAGCTGGGTGGCACCTGGACTCTTCACCATCTCTGGGGTACACGCTCAACCCCTTCAGAACAGTGGGTGGTGTCCAGGTTCTCCCCAATCCCTGGGGAATGTGCTCTACCCTGCCTGAGATGTGAGGTGAGAACATTCTTTCTGAACAAGGAGGTGGGCAGCCCACTCTCTGCCCCTGAGGCAAATTTACTCTCTCCATGTGCATGGGTGGGTCTGCTCTCTCTCCCTGAGATTTTGTGGCTTAGACCCTAGCTTCCATGGTCCTGACTTTGAAGTCATTTATCCTTCAATCTGTCCCTTTTCTGTTCCTTTTAGTCCAGACAGATGTTTCTGTTCATACAGATCTCACACACACAAAAATTATCTGTTTGTTGTGCATACAAGGGTCATACCTACCAAACAACAGGACTTTCCACAAATCCTTTCTGGATAACTACATTTCCAAGCATGGCTCTTTCTGAAACGTCTGACTGCTTCAATGTTTGGTTAAATCCTCACATGGGGCACTTTTCTCTGGGGTCTCACTTTCTGGAAACTCAGAATTTTCTAGACCATCAATTATTGGCTTCTTTGTACCCAAGAGTTCACTTTTCAGATTATCCCTTACCTGTTGCATTTTACTATAAGCTGCAAGGAGGAGCCAGGAAATATCTTTAGCTAAGTATCCCAGCTCAGAGTTTCCAAATTCTACCTTCTATCCAATACCAGGATTCAATTTTGCCAAACTGTCTGCTGTTTTAAAACAAGATTTGCCTTCCTTCCAGTTTGCAATGACACCATCATCATTTCTCTCTCAGGGCTCATCAGAAGTATCTTAGGGTCCACATTTCTATCAACAGTCTGTTCAAAGCAATTCAGGCCTTTCCCATCAAGCATATCACATTTCTTCCAAAATCTTCCCCTTATCCATTTACAAAGCTGTTAAAGCATTTTTTGTTTTTGCAAATTGCAGCATCCCACCAAAATCTGTCTTAGTTTGCTAAAGCTGCTGGAATGTAATATACAAGAAGTGGATTGAGTTTTAAAAAGGAGATTTATTGAGTTATAAGTTACAATGCTATAGCCACGGGAATGTTCAAATTACAGAATCAACAATAGGATACCTTCACTGAAGAAAGGTCGATTGCCTCTGGGTTCCTCTGTCACACGGGAAGGCGCATGGTGACATCTGCTGCTTCTTCTCTCCTGGGTTGGTCTCAGAATGGGCCTGTCAGCTCCTGTGGGTCCTTCCTGCTTCTGCTGGGACACTTACTTTCTTCAAGCATCTGTGCTTTTCTCCAAATGCCTCTCTAAAGGACTCCACTAAGTGGATTAAGATCCATCTTGAATGGGTGGGGTCACATCTCCATAGAAACAATCTAATCGAAATGTCCATGCAACAACAGATCTACCTCCACAAGATTGGATTTAAAAAGCATGGCTTTTTTTGTTGTTGTTCGAACAGTTTCAAACCAGCACAGAGCCCTGCATATGTTGGCAATAGACAAATTAACCCTCTAAAGATTAAGAGTAATTTTTTAAAGAAATGCTATTGTTGTGGAAAATGCTTGTAGTGTTAAAGTATAAAAAGTAGAATCCAATATTAAACACCTTGCACGATTTACTATAAGATGTATTAAAGGCACAAAAAGAAACACAAACATGCATTTAACGTTGGTTATCTCCAAGTATGAGAAAATTAGTACTATTTTATTTTCTTCTTTGTATTCTTCTGTGTTTTTCCAATTTTCTCTGATAAGCATTTATTAATTATAGAAATAGAAAAAACAAATGATAAGAAAATACTTAAATTTATTTTTCTGACTACTAACAACAACAACAACAACAACAAAAACTATCCAGGTGATTTAAGCTGGATTGAATTTTCTTGGAAATTTGATGGGGACAAAATGTCCATTTGGCTTGGGTGATTCATAAGATTATCCCATTTCTTCAATTTCCTTTGTCCCACAGTTGCAATACGAGCCCCAAAACCCATAAGCTGATCAAGAGAGAGATCTTAAATAGTTGGCACTCAAAGGGATCTGTAACTGAGAAGTTAGGATTTATGTGATGGCTATGATTACTGAATCTTTTTTTTCCCTTTTTATATAAATATTCCTTTTTACTTTCTGATTCAGGAAATACGTGAAATCTTTGAACCATGATCCAGCTGCCTTGACCTCTGATAATGATTGCACAGACTTTGTCTTGTGCCCTTGTTGCCGACCTTCACTAGTATCCATTTTACCCAATTTTTCAACTTTAGTGTCTTATGATCACTAAAGATAGCCCCTAATCTTTATTAATAAAGGGCCTTGGGTCAGCCCAGAACTAACCTACCGCAATTCCAAAGTTAACTTGATAACCAAAAACCAGATCTAACCAAAATGAGCCACATGCCATGAGCAGTAACTTAGACTTTAACCTATAAGTGACCTCATTATAATACTAAAAATCACGTCCATCATCACACTAAGGCCACCATTTTCTTAAACACACTCTGTGACTCAGCATGCGATCAATCTTCACATGTTCAATAATTAAATCACCTCCAAATTGCATCACTTGGAGCCACTGTGCTCATTATCCTAAAGCCTGCCCATCTTTTGATACTATAAAACTATCAGAATCACTGCAGTTCAGTGAAAGACAGACTTATAGGTGGATAGGCCATGCGATCTCCTGCTTTGAGCCTAGCAATAAACTCTTCCTCTCTTTGAAACCCAAGTGCCCCAGGAATTTTAGAGCCTTGGGCACAGAATCCACCGCCTTTGTCCAGTGTCAGTCCACAATTTATTAAACATTTGGTATATTAAACTATAGATGGAAAAAAAGCTATCACCTAACACTTAAAAAAAACTCAAACCTCCGCAAATATAAAAGAATTTCAATCTGAATTCTATCTGCCATCCTAGTCAAATGTCAGGGTACTTTTTCTCCATTCTAAAATAGATATTTATGATATTTTATGGAAAAAATGTCATAAATATTTTATGTAGTTATCTTCTGTCTACAAATGCAGCAGGATATCACAAAGCTCATCTTTTCAATAAAATGACTTATTGCAAGCACTGTTGAATTCTCCTTGGCCCAACCTCTATTTTGAGCAACAAAAACCTAAGAAGGAAGGTATGAGGAATTATACAGAGTACTAGACTCTGCTATTTTTAAAAGTACTACTGAACCCTATACTTCTTATTAAATGTTGTCTATTTTCATTGCAGAAAGAGAAATAAAGTTATGTCTACGTATATGAAATGACTTATCTCTATGTATTTTTAGTAAAAGGATGTATCTTTAGAAAGCCAAGAGCAAATTAGAAAAGTTGAAACACCCATCGTTTATAAATGAGCATATTTCTTTATGGGGATATTCATGTTTTTACCTACTATGTGGAAAGTATACAGAATGATAATACTTCCGAATTAATATATTTTTGAAAGTTTGAAATGTTCAATGAATTAATTTTTTTGATTACCAAAATTCTATTAAAAATGAACACAGAAAAGGTTGCTTTCCTCACTGTTAAGACACTATGAACTGAAGAGAATAAAATGTCCATGTAAAACCTACTGTTATCTGCTGGGTATTAAATATGACAGCAGTATTTTTGACATTCAGCTCGTTCCTACAAGGACAAAAATGAATTCAAAAATTCTGTTTATCCATGCCACTTCAGTGTCAACTGATGTTAACTTGGAATATCTATTGATTTAGGCTATAGTTTTACTTCTATCTGAATGTCAACCTCATCATTGTCCTATTACTGGTACTCTAAACTGTCCATTTTCAGTCATGGCTGTCCAATTTACACATAAGAAATTGTAGTGTCAACCCTGTTTCTAAGCACCTAGGATTGATCCATTGCGCTTGCATTGAATATAGCTCATCAAGACTGAGAGGTGTAATGCATCCATGAAAATGGGGAAGAACCCTTGCTTGTAATAAAAAGATAACAGTGGAGAAAATCTATAGTATATAATAAGCATACAATTCCCTCCCCATTTTTCTTACAAACAAATATCTGTATGACCCAATACCTCATGAAAAAACAAAACAAAACTCAAAAGACCTAATATGTCCTATACCCTACATAGGTGCTGCCGTACTATGTCAGCACTATTAATGTAATATATCTGTCAAGCTTTATTAAAATTCTTTTTGATGTGTATCTTGGCTCATAAACCTCTCCAATGCACTGATATTGCCTCAGGGAATGTCCTTATAACATTGAGTCCCTGAAGATTGAATAATAAAGAGAAATCCTAGGAACTTTCAAATTTGGCCTGTGGTAACACACACCCTGCATATTTTCCTGTTAGCACTCTGAATGTTTTTGCATGTGTAAAACTAGAGTATGACTGTTGTGCAAACCTTGCTTCATAGAACCCTCTGGTAGAAACAGCATAATACATTCAGAGATAAATAACCAAGGACATTGGTAGTGTTGCTACTAGGATAAACTATCAGGTCTGTTTTTCTTCGTGAAGCAGCATTCCTTGAGTTACGACACAAGAGTTTTATTGGGCCGTTTTTATTTGTGTTGTACCTTAATTGGCACATTTCACTGGTGGATGTTCCCTATTAGTAACAAAGACGTCTGCTTGTAGCACACATTTTCCATGGCCTCAGAGGAACTCTTGTACTAGTCAGGCACAGGCAGACAGTAGACATGCCAATCAAAATGGGTTACTGAGATAACACAGTATATATCCCAGGGAAAAAAGGTTGACCCTGAAGGCACAAAAAGTGAGTAAGGGAGAACTGAATACAGGCAAAATATATAAAGCCCAAACACCAAAATAATCAATCGACATGGTTATTATTTTCTTATTTGCAACACTGTTCTAGAATAGTACATCTCCAACTGTTTCAGGCTCAACTTATCTGGACAGACTTTGTTTGATTATTTTTTTCCCACTACGTCCTGATGCATGAGTTATGCTGCAGAGCATAACTAATAGGCAATTCACACCACAGGAGAAACACCAAATGCAAGTTCAACAACACCCAAGGAGAAGTCCACGGATGGCACCATGAATGCCAGGGCAGAGTGAAATTTCTATAAAGGGTTTTCTATTTTTTTTTAATTTAATTTTTTCTTATCTTGTGGTAGAATAGTAACAAGGAGTTCAAGGATGGGCAGCAGTCAGTGGACCGTGAGTTCCACAGAATGTTCTAGAATGTGTAGGGGCAGAAGAGTTAGCCTCTACACCAATTAAAGCACTTTATTTAAACTGGTTTTGCTAAGGTTGATGACATCCTACTGGATAATTCCAAAGGTCTATGTTTAGTCTGCTTAATCTGCAAATTTTGATGCTGTCGTTCATCTTATTTCTTGAAATTCTCTTTCCCTTTAATTTCAGAACAATAGTTATTCTGGTTTCCTCTTTAATCTTCTCTTTCTGCATCCTCTTTAAATGTTTATATTACTTGCTGCTTCTTTCATCTGATACTGTTTCCTTCTTCCTCTAGCTAAATGTTATCATTTTTTGCCAACAAATACTTATATGTGGGTGAGTCTCAAATCAATCAGCAGGCAGGCAAAAACTACTAAGTGGGAACACACTGTCAGGAACTGTGCTTGACGCTGGAAATACAATCTGAGCAATCAGACAGGATAACTTCTGTGCTGCAGAGTCTTTGTCATTCCAGATGCACTCTCCACTCTGCTTCCTGCTTTGACTAGGAGTTTTAGCACATATATTTGTATTCATAAATAAAATATTGCTTAGTTTTGTATTTTTGAACTTTATAAAGATGATATGCATTCTTTGGTCATTTGATTGTTTTTTCCTCTCAAAATTAGATTTCTGTGATTCATTTACAAGAAGGGCTGCAGTTAACTCATTTTTACTATTTTATAAGATTTCATGGTGTTGAAGAGATCATCATTTATTCTAATGGGACCTTTGGGATATTTTTAGTTTTTATGTTATTGTAAACAATACTATTATAACATCCTTCTTCATGTCTACTGGTACACATGTGTAACCATTTCTCCAGGGGTGGAATTGCAGAGTTTAAAGAAATGAACATTTCAACAATAAAAGGATTTCTAAATCATTGTTCAAAGGGGGCATATCAAATTATATGGCCACTAGAAAAGTATGATAGTTCCTGATACAGCACTTCTTACCAAAACTTGGCACTCTCACAAACAGTCATTTACACAGAAAATGAATCCTGGCCAACTGGCCACAGCTATTCACCCTAGACTTATAAAAGTGATAACTTTGGCTATAGTTACTTAAAATAAATTTGCTTCATTCAAAAGCTACAGAAAGACAGTGTTTTATCTATAAAATGGAAACCATAAGTTTTTAAAAGCATCATGTTACAAATTAGTCTTCCATTTTTCTAGTTAAGGAAACCCCTTATAATGTTTTGTCAAAACATTGTGTCAAACTGCTGTGTTTCACTCAAGAGGTAAGGCTTCAAGTCAAAACAATTAATTAGAAGCTACTAATGACGCCTTCCAAGCTTTAATAAGTCACTGGAAGTAAAGAGAAAAACTGAATGAAAAAAAATAAATCCTCCAAACCAGACGCTGGAGGTAAACGAGATTGTGGATCTTCATTTTGGAATTTCGGTTTTAATTATTTAACTGTTTGCCATCATTTTATCAACTCTAAGTCACTCAATTAATAGACCACAAAGAGCTTTTGGATTTATGAATGGGGATTCAACCTAAAACATAATTCTTTTTCTCCTCCTAATATATTTAGTCTTTGCAATTTTTCTTACTAGTTTGGGTGCTAAAAATCATCTTAGCACAAGTAGGGACATTTCTAGTTAAGTCAGCAACAGATCATCTGGTTATGATTAGGTAAAAAGATTTGTTAGCAACATACTTAGATACCTGGGTCTTAAATTATATGAGAAAAATTTCTCAGCATCTTCATTTCCTTCTTTTTCTTCTTTTGTGAACAGAAGGGGCAGAAATAGATATGCTTTATTATTATGTTTTTACTGTTTCCTTCTTTTCTATTTTTACATTTTTATGTAGTCATTGACATACAACACAAAATTTCCCTTTTCAACCACTATCATGTGTACATTTCAGTAATATTAATTATATTCACAATCTTGTGCTACCTTCACCACCATCTATTACCAAAACTTTTTCATCATCCCAGACAGAAACCCTGTACCTATCAAGCAATAACTCTCCATTCCAATCCCAATTCCATCCCTGTTAGCCTATAATCTATTTTGAAGTATTTGCTTATTTTAGGTTTTTAATATAAATAGGATCATACAATAATTGTCCTTCTGTGTCTGGCTTACTAACATGATATCTTTAAGATTCAGCCATATTGTAGCATGTACCAGAACGTCATTCCTTTTTACTGCTGAATAATTCTCCATGTATGTATATAAATAACCATATTTTGTTTATCCATCCAACTGTTGATGGATACCTTCAGCTTCTTTTAAATCAAGCATGTGTATATATATATACACTCAAATATAGATACTTTGCCCAGATGTCAGCATAGGGCTGATGATTTGAGTTATTTAGAGCAAATGAAGCCCAGGCCAGACAAGTCAAAAACCACATAGAACACTGAACTTTCCATAGTTTTATGCCCACAAACTACAACCCACAACAACTACGTTGCAAAGCAATGTTGATCACCAAAGAGAGTCCATGGTGAAATAGAACATATCCCTTACAACTTATGTCAAAACTATTTAAGCTCCTACTATACTGATGGTTGCCCTATGATGTCAACCTTGACCAAGAGGTGTAACAATGTGCATTTTGGTGACAAAAACTTCAGAATGCAGCAGTCAGGAAAGGAGGAAAGCAAGGTACCATTGCCGTTCAGATGTTAATGTTCTACTCTGAGAAAGAGAAAAAGAGGCACTGCTCTCTGCTAACTTTTAGATACTATGCCAGGATATACTTTCTTTTCTTACTGAAACCTCCCAAAATCACAATATCTGCATCTAAATATTATTCACATGCAGGGAGAATTAAACATAAACAATCAGGACAAATCAGTCTTAAGTCAGATTTATCAATCCACTTTGATTTTCTTACCTCATGATTTTCAAAGATCTGATTGGCTATTCCATTCTTCACCAGAACAAAGGTTTCAATTTGAAACCCCTGCGAGTAAACTTCTTATTATATTTTTAACAATTTAAGCCCACACGATAATATCTACTTAAGAGAACATGGAATGCAAATTTGTATTTTTTTTTTTATATTTTACGGACTTCCCTCAGGTGATCATATTTCCTTTGCTATTCCACTTGGCCAATCCCTTGTTAATCCATCTATGCAGCTCTAATTCTTTTAGCTTTTAGAAAATTGTCTTCAATAGAAAACCATCACTTTAATGTCAGAGTTATATGCACTTTATATTATTAAATCCCTTGTAACTGTTCCCATGAGAGCCTCCTTGAAAGAACATTTCCATGTGTTCAAATAAAATATGTAGTAATTAATCATTTAAAAATTGATTTCTGAGCATTTTATAAATAGTGCCACAAAGAAACAATTTTAAATATATACAGATTTAGGATATCAAAGTAGAAAAGTAAGAAATATATCAACATAGTGCCAAAAGTTATGAAAAATACTGTGTGCTTTTCGGCACAGTTCTGCAATTTAAAATAGCGTTTGGCAATAATCATTGTACAAATATGACCTTCTTTGGGTGACATAATACCAGATTTCTTTTATGCTTTGTTTTTGCTTTGCCTATTAAAGTAACTGTCTTTCAGTTTATTGAGGGAACTGACCTCATAAATGGGCAGACCCATCTCATAAGAACAGTTAAATGAAAAGGACGAACTCAAACAGAGGCAAATATCTCTCCACAGGACATATTCAGTGTTTGAGAGAGCAATGGAGCTAGACCCTTGGCATTTAAAGGTTTAAAGACATCCTCAAGGAAAGCTACAAAAGAATATTAGTGACCTATCTTTCGCAGAAGCCCAGTGCAATGTATGGCATTGGACTACAAAAATGCTGGATAACAAAAAAGGAATGCTCTGCCAGAACCCATGGTCGGTATTCATTAGTCCTCCCTAATCTAGTTCTAAAGGTGTCAACAGAAATCTTTTCCTTCATTATTAAGGAACTTGGCCACTTTGACAGCTGTGATAAAGAAGGACGGTTAGGTGTCCTTGCTGTAAGCAACAGCATATCTCCACGTGTGGGCTTGATGTAGGCTGTCACCTTGTGACTTCCTGGAGGATTATAACCCTTGAATGGGCTGCTTCATGAGCATTTATCATCCGTACAACTCTGATCAGAAATGCCAAGTGATTATGGATCCGAGACACCTATTTTTGCACATTCCTAACGACAGCTTCTCTGCAATGTTGCCAGTAAATATTCACATGTTTCAAAAAGCACGTAGAATGGCTTGGAATCCTGTCTTCTTAAACACAAATCAAGAAAAACAAAACACAGAATTAAGCTTTGACATTTAGCCAATTTCTCTAAAAGCAAGGATCACTATAAATGAGAAGTTTCACCTTGATTTTTTTTTAACTGTTGTTGTAAAACAGAGTAAAAACAGGAGACCATTTGAAAGACAGCAGATTTTCAATTACCTTGGAAACTCGGTTTGCCACTTCTCTTCCCACGGTCAGCCCCTGGACAAATGTTCGCGCAGCAATGAAAGCGCGGGTGACCTGAATCTTCAGTTTTCGGGGCACATCTCCAAACGGCTTCAGCTGGTCCGTGTATTTGCTCACGCATTCCAGGTAGTCCTCACTGAACTGATATTGCGGGTTTATCAGCTGAAACATCCGTTCCAGGAGCCGAGCCCAGAAGTCATTGAGCATCTCCTCCAGATTCACGTTGCCTCCAGTGTAGTACCTTTTTAGCTCTGTGAAGAGGTCCTGGAAGACTTCTGAGTTCTGCATGTACAGCATTCCATAGGTCCGTACAAACATGTCATTTAGGGACTTTTCTGCATTTTCCAGGAGCTCTCGGAAAAACTCTGCAGTAAAACAGGAAAGCAGTGATAACTTCATAAGATTAAAAAAACCTAAGGCCCATTTACTTACCTGAAAAACAACTGCATTTAATGGGCATTTTATATAAAAATTATACTGTTGTTAAGGTATCAATGATACCTTATAACAATATTTTAAAAGAGATTTTACCTATGACTAAGGTCTTCTACGAGTCAAAGGAAACAGAAGACTTGGTGCTTTTCACTTGGAAGAGCATCCATTAACATTAGGAGTTTATCATTTAATACTCCTTAAAAGCTCAATTCTTTTTTCATTTATTATTAAGTTTTAGAAAATTCTATGGTTTGATATAAACTCATGTCCAAATATTTTACAAATATAACGTGCAAATTTCATTGTCATTACCATAACAAATGCATACTGCTAAATGAAATTGCTCTATTTATTAATGTTCTATCATTAAACTCAATTAAATTGCTTTTATTTGGAATAGTTTGCATATGGGATATATTCATAGTTATGTAATACTTGGGACTCTTTGGATTTTCTATAGATAGCAATTAATTACCAGTGTCCAGAGATTCATAATGTAATTAAATTCACTCAATACTAAAGGAATAATGAACATAATTCAAGCTGTCATAATGAATTAGAAAGCCATGAAATACCTTGGATTGTCATGATAAATATATACTATCATTATACAGACTTTGAATAAAATATAGCATTGGGGCTTTTTGGCTTAGAAGTTCTAAATATACCAAGAAATGAACTCTTCCATCCTGGAAAAAACACATGAGTACTACTAATGGAACACATGAAAAAAGACAGAAATTAATGTTACTGGGTACTGTTAGCTTTATTGACCCTAAAATTAGGCTTCTTAAAGAAAGGCTTCATGTGTAGGGGTACTTATCCATTTGCATAAGTGAGCCTGAGTAGGTTAATTTCAAGTTTTATTCCATTTGAGGAACATAAATTGGGGTGGGGGAAAGGCTAATCCTTTCTCATTTATACATCCAGGCTCCCAAATGATGGAGCGATTCTGTTTTACCTCTTCATTGCCTCCTCTTAGTCCCTGAATTTATGTCCCATCTCAGCAAATGCAGGGACAAAATGCCTCAAGAAATCCAAGAAGAAATAAAAGGACAAGTCTTCTCCTTTTGGGAGGAGAGGACTTTTCTCCCAAGACACATGAGGGGAAAAATAATGAATCTCGCTTCATGGGTTCCATCAAAAATATCTCCTTTTCGCTTTATCAAAAGTTGAAAGCTCTTGATTTAGCTATTTCAATTCAGAGTATTATAGAATTGAGCTATTTCAATTCAGAGTATTATAGAATTGAACCACTTTCTTGATAATTAAATGGTAGTTATAATAACTATTATTTCACATTTGTTTTCAAATAAAATCAAAGCACCAAGCTTAAAAAGGACTTTTGTTCTCTTGTTTATCCTCTTACTGTTAAAGAAAACATTTTCTCTGCAGTGATTCTGTTGCAAGAATGGTCACAAAAAATTGAGGGATTATCTAAAAGTTATGGCTTAAAAATCCTATGTGATTTTGTTCAAGTCATTAATCTTCTCATTTTTATTTTTTGTAAATGTAAAAATCAGGCTAAATATAATTAACGCTCCCTAACCTTCAAGGATGCTGTAAGGAAAATGAGTGTAGATAGGGCAAAATTTTCAAAACTGTCAAGGGATCAATTTGTCAAAATATTTAAGAATGCTAAATATCAATGTTATGTTTTTATGAAATCAGGAACATTTCAGAACTTTTTCAGAAACACCAGTGACCAAGTTTCTTCTAAAATGTGCACTACAATAAATGATTAATATTAATGCCTAGGTATAAAATATCATGAGTAAAACCTTTCAATTTTGAAACCAAGGATGAAAATAGCTTGACCTTGTTGATGTAGGAGCAGGGTGTTACATGTTTTGAAAGAAGCTAGAAACAAATGGAAAAAAAAAATCACTGAATTGAAAAATAAGAATATAATGAGACTGGAAAGTGAATTCTAATCATGAGCTCAAGACAGCCTATTCATTTAACTTCTTTTTGAGGTCAATTATTTTGTTGGACTCAGGAATTAAGGCTTAATTTATTGAATACAGAGTTCTGCCTTCAGCAATGAATAGTCAGTAATCAATAGTGTGCTCTGGATTTGCAAAGAGCTAAAAAAATATGTAATAAGGAAAAAGAATCTTCTGGTCTTCGTTGAATTCCAAAGGTTTGAGGTATAAGGTACAAATGCTTGTCTCTAAGGCTGATTTTTTTTTTTTTTTCTTTTGTTGTGGGTAACTCTTCTTAGGCTTTTCCTCTCCAGACAGTGAGACTAAAGTATTGGGCTTAGGCCCACTTTGAAGGTGAGAAGTTAAAAGCAGACATCCTCCTCACTGTGGTTTGTTTACATATGTCTGAATTAGTATTTGTAATTGAATATAGAAACAAAGTTACCATATTTCAATAAATATAGCTCAAGAAATATTTAATTAGATTCCAAGTTTCAGTTGTTTTGTTTTGTTTTTCTTTCTTTTATTAAGGGTAGGTTATTGTCTCAAGCAGTCAGAGTGAACAAAAGTTTTCTATTAGCTTCATTGGACCTCAAAAGTCAAACTAGTATTCCATGTTCAAAATCATTATATGGTTTAGTGATCTTATAGGCAAAGTTAATATTTGGTATTGAGAGACATTAATATATCAACCAATTATGACATGCTGCTCCCGTAAGGTACATTGATCTTACAACATATCCAAGGTACTGAGGCAAAACTAATGCCCTCCAAAAATATGTATGCTCATTTCATTTTAGTGTACCCACAAACTAGACTTCGACCTTTTGAAGGCTGACTCTTTGAACAAAGCATTTCACACTTAGACAAAAAATGTTCCTCAGAAAGCCAAACTAGATGGAGATTTGGAATTCAGTCATTACATCCATTTTGCTAATGAAGTATTATGTTCAAACAACAACCCAGAGAACAAACTTAAAGAGCAATATAAAGGAAAGCTATCTCAATCTGATCTTCTGTTTAATGGGAGAGGACAAAGCTCACATTGGATTGAGCCTTCAGTCAACAAAAATTCTCATCTTCAAGAAACAGTCTGGCAGAAATAAATGCTATTTGATTTTTTTTCTCCCTTCCCCAATCACAAAACACACATCAAAGGCAGTTGCTTAGGGCTCAGTTATGCTTCATAGGTGCAAGAAAGAATTTTTCCAGTCAGCGTTAGCCTCTGGGAAGATTTTATTCCTCTAGAGGGGAGATGATGCGAACATCTGTTTGCTGTTGGGCAGACTGCCTCAAGTGGGAGAACAATCTTGTAGATTAAAAACACTACTATTCCAAAAGCAAAAGGAAGGCCTGTGAGGTGCTTCCTGATAGTCTGGAGAGGCGTCTTAGGGGGGAAAATCAACTCCTAGGAGCCAAGAGCTGCCCTAAGGATATTTGAGAAAGACTTCAAATGAAGCCTCCAAAATGAGCTGATAGAAATGTGAGGTGACACACAGAGCCAAAGGGAAACTTAAGCAAGAGGACAAAGTCAGACTAAGGCTCTCCAGGAATTTGGAATCCACATGAAACAGCACAAAGCTTCTCTCACTGGAGTTGGAAATGCTGTCTCGTTACAAATACTTTGGATAAACATATTCTGCAATAATTTGGGCATGGGAATTGGATTAAACATGATATAGCACCTATCTACAAATTGTAATGCTTTACTATTCCGTTATTCTCTTGCTATCCAAAGTATTCCTCATTGAAATGTCACAAATGTTTCAAGATGGTGAAATGATTAAATCTATGTAATCCCAGAACCCAACATGTGAAAAGCTTTGGATATTATATTTATACATATGTATATTTGTACATGATTACAAATAACAGTTGGCCTCCCAGAGGAAGCAAGTATACCAAGTTTGCTTTCTTATACCCAGTAACACACATGTACATGTGTAAATGTGTGAATACGTGTGTGTGTTTCTGATTCTGTATACATCAGCCAGCTTTAGGTACATTTTTTGTGATCATTTTTTCTTTCAAAACTCACCTTGTTTATATAGTAACATGATATAACCAGGGAAAATCCTAAATTAATGAGAAGTATTAATGGAAGAATATCCAGTCTCATTCACTTTGTTCTCTGTTGGACTTTGAGGATGGAGCAGTATTGAGAGTGAGAAAACATGGCCCTAAATGGCCTTTCTCTTCCCATGGCCTGGGGGTGAGACTTTGTAAGAAGATATAAAGCTTGGTGGAGCTGAGGGATGCCTGGCCACCCAAAGGGTCACCTTGGCAAGTCGTAGTTTATATGGTATTTAGTAGTCTCACGCTCCTCTTACACAACAGGGCAACTCAACCTCAGCACCATTAGCATTTGAGCTGGATAAATCTTAGTTTTGGGCTGTCCTGTGTGTTATAGTATGTTTAGCAGCATCCCTGGCCTCCACGCAAGATGAGTTAGTAGGCCTCCTTTGTCCAGCAGTGGGAACAAAAATGTCTCCAGACATTGCTAAGTATTCTCTTGGGGGGTTGTGCAAAACTACTACTCCCTTCCTTGAGAAATACCCCTCTACTGATAAACTCCACAGGCCTACAAAAGGGCATCAAAACATTCCAAGACAATACCAACACTTTTCCAGACCTCATCAACCACATCATTTACTTACAAGATACATTTGAGGAAATATGCTTTAAATGGAAGGAAGTGAAATATGTTATGTTCACGGGTAAGATTCTTAGTGTCCAATACTATAATTCCCATATATGGTGCTTGCCGCAACCTATGGCCTGAAAATAGTAAGCAAATGAGTAAATAACTGGATGAACATGAGCAGCCAGTGAAATATATCCAGAATCCATTTGGTCTGGACTCCTGCTAGATAGATATGTCAATGTGGACCAATGTCAGGGGAAGAGAGACGCGAGAAGTCACATCTTAGATCATATCTGATTTACCTTTTAATCATCCTTCAAATTCTTATATATTCATACATACATAAGCATTTATAGCCTCCCATGTTCCAAGTTCATGCGCATCTGTATATACTATACCCTGGAGCTTCTTTCCAAAGCAGGTAGGTTATCAATACTGCTCTAGTGACCTAAAAGACTCTGCCTGTCATAAGCCATGCCTTGCCTGGCTTGATTACTGAATGTCCTACAGCTGGTGCTGCCAGGTCTTGACCTCAGAGCCCATGATCTGACCAGGCTGACAATATTCACATTCATTCACCTACTTCAGTAAGTGATGCCCAGCATGCCACCATCGAGTCAATCCTCACAACACTTTTGCATCTCATACATTGCAATAAAGATTCAATTCAAGCCATAGCATTAGGTACACTCAGTTTGGAATTTTTGTTTTGCTGCTGTTTTTAATAAACCAGGCCATGCCTTTTTAATTTCTTCATAGTACATATTGAAAAACAAGTTCTATAAAGAAAAGAGGAGAGCTATTTTGAATAGATATACTACTTACATTGTCTTAGAATTTTTTTCTTAAACATCCTGTGCACTTTTGGGTAAGATGCAGACCCTCAGTATTCATTTTAACAAATTATGACAAAATTATATAAAACCATTTTCACAATAATAATTTATCCAAAAAAGGAAATGTCAGTATCCTTAATTACTGAGAGACAATTTTTCTAGAAGCAAATATTCATTGGTGATTTGCCACTTTTTATATCTTCATTCATAATTTCTTGCTCTGTATATAGGGTTATAGATTAAGTTTATTATATTGTAACGGCTATTAATGACTTAGTCAATTTATCCCAAGAATTAATAGCAGTCTGTATAATTTCAAAGTGATGTGATAATAGTAATTCATGCCTTTCCTTTTTGGGGAATTACTGCAATCAAATTTTTATCTCTTAAATAAGTATGACTCCCCCCCCAAAAAAAAACACTGTCTTAAAATGCAAACATTGCAAAAAAGTATCTTTGATATTTCCATTTTTCTCTGTTCCATTTTTGAAGAAAAGTAGAGATACCAAACTTTAAACGAAAACAAATTGGATTTGGAACGACAAATTTTGCAAATTTTAAGCATAACTAGAGATAGTATCTGAGAAATTGCCTGATATCTAATGGGAGCCAGATCATTTTAGTGGTGCTATATATAGTGTGAAAGTGAGCTATTAGCAACCCTACTTTAAAGATGAGGAAACTGAGGTTGAAAAATAAATCACTAAACTAGCATGGAACCCAGAACTCCAATGCTGTTATGAACAACAGTGAGTTCTAAGAGAGAATGAGACACTTTCACAGTGTGATTTGAATAATTAGCAGTAAGTATTATAAACCTTAGGACACTAGGTATAACTAATTTAAATATAAATTGCAAAATTCACACTAAATATGAATTATTTATAAAAAGATTTTTGGAATTATGCCACCAACATGGGGAAATCAAGGGAAAAATCCACTTACATTTAGCAACTAAAACAATGAGATATCTAGGAATAAATTTAACCCAGAATGTGAAGGACTTGAGCAAAGAAAATTACAAAACATGACTAAAAGAAATCAAAGAATAACTAAGTAAATGGGAGGACATTCCAAGTTCATGGATTAGAAAACGAAATAGCACTAATATGTCAATTCTACTCCAATTAATTTACAAATTCAATGCAATGCCAATCAAAATCCCAACAATCTTCATTGCAGAAATGGATAAGCCAATTATCAAATTTATTTTCAAGGGTAAGGGGTCCTGAATAGCCAAAAACATCTTGGAAAGGAAGAATGAAGTTGTACTCAAACTTCCTGATCTTAAAACATATTACAGAGCTACAGTGATCAAAACAACATAGTACTGGAACAAGGATAGATAACTAGACTAACCAAATCAAATTAAGAATTCAGAAATAGACCCTCACTTCCATGACCAATTGATTTTTTTAAAAGGCTGCCAAGTCCACTCAATTTGAAAATAATAGTTTCCTCAATAAATGGTGCTGGGAGTACTAGATATCCATATGGAAAGGAATAATAGAGGGCCCCTATCTCACACCACATATAAAAATTAATTCAAAATGGATCAAAGACCTAAAGATAAGAGCCAAGAATATAAAAGTCCTAGATGAAAATGTAGGGAAGCATCTAAGGGATCTTGTAATAGGCAATGGGTTTTTAGAGTTACACCTAAAGCATAAGCAATGTAAGCATAAAAATAGATGAATAGATCCTCCTCAAAAGTAAAAACTTTTGGGCATCAAAGGACTTTGTCATGAAACTGAAAAGACAACCTATCAATAGGAGAAAGTATTTGGAAACTACATAGCCAATAAGTATTTAGTATCCAGGATACATAAAGAAATCCTACAATTGAACAATAAAGAGACCAACAACCTATTTTAAAAATAGGCAAAAGACTTGAAAAGACATTTTTCCATAAAGGATATAGAAACAACTAAAAAAAATATGAAAAGATGTTCAACATAATTTCCCTAGCTATTAGGGAAATGCGAATCAAAATCACAATGAGATGGAAATAATCCATCGTTGCTGGTGTCAATGTAAAATGGTACAGCCACTATGGAAGACAGTTTGGCAGTTCCTGAGGAAGCTAAATATAGAATAACCATATGACCCAGAGATCCTACTACTAGGTATCTACAGAAAATAGCTGAAAGCGGGGACTTGAAACAGAGATTTTCACACAGATGTTTATAGCAGCATTATTCACAAATGCCAAAAGAAGGAAGTGACCCAAGTATCCACCAAAAGATGAATGGATAAACAACATGTGGTATATGCATACAATGGAATATAATTCAGTGGCAAAGAGGAACAAAGTCTAATGCATGCAACAACATGGATTAACCTTGAGGACATCATGCTGAGTGAAATAAGCCAGGCACAAAAGGGCAAATATTGTATGATATCACTAATATGAGCTAATTATAGTAAACAAACTCATAGAGTTAGAATCAATTATAGGTTACCAGGAGATAGATTTGGGGTAGTAAATGCTTAATTTGTACAGAATTTCCATTTAAGTTTATTATGAAAGTTTGGGAATGGATGGTGGTGATGGTAGCACATTATTGTGAGCATAATTCAGTACCGAAATGGACAGGAATGTGGTTGAAAGGGGAAGTTTTGGGTATGTATGTCACTAGAATGAAAATTAGAAGGTAAAACATGGGGCTGAATAACACAGTGAACCGTGTAGTGGACACTAGACTGTGAATAATAAAAGAATAAAAATAATAATGTTATTTTTATATGAATGTACAACACTAATACAAGGTGTTAATTATATGGTGGTATATGGGAAAAATGTGCCTATATATAAACTATGGACTATAGTTTATAGGAGTATTTTAATATTGTTTCATCATTTGTAACAAAAGTACCACTCTACTACAAAGTGTCAACAATCGGGGTGATATATATGATGCTGTCATTTTTACATAATTTTTCTGTTAACCTTCAATTTCTCTAATTAAAAATAAATAATAATAAATAATTTCATGTGTGATTAATTTTTTCACTAGTACTGATTATTGGATGTAGATAACTGCATGCTCAAATTCCTAAGGTTGGTATTTTTTCCTTAAAGGGGTGGCTTCCCCTAAAGAAAATTGGTCACAGAATTTGAAATTATAGATACAATAACTAGAACAGTGACTGGCACAGAAAAAGATGCTATAAATATTTGACCAAAAATGAGTGTCATTTTAAGATACATATATCATTTACAAATTTTTAATGAAAACATGCATTACCCACAAATAGACATATGGATGAATATATTCACCTATGCTTGACAAGTTACATATAAATCATATTTTCAGAAATGTGGCAACATCATACTTAAAGCTGGAAAGTCAGTATTTAAATCTCATAACGATTTGGTGATTGGTTTCTATGCTAGCAACCCTTTCAGGAAATATGACTGTTCTTAAAATAAGGTATACTTATAGTTTATTCCAACCAGTGAGGCCCCCAGGAAAAGAACCCCAAGTTTGCTCACCAATCTCAATGGCAAGATAAATAAAAGGCATGGAGGGAGGGCAAAGAAGCCAAATGGATAGTTCATCTATTGTGATACTTGAGAAAGAAGAAAGAGACGTAAATTCACTTCTGTTTTCAAAATGAGGTTCTAATAAAGGATATTATTTGCAATTGAATATTGTGATTACAATTGACTATAGAAATTACTGGCATTTGAAAATCCTGATGTCCTAGATTAGTGTTTCCCAAAGTCCCTTTAAAACTAGTCAGAGTTTAAACCTGAACTATCCATCATTAGTTCCCGTGGAGATTGAACGCACAAGATACTACTTTTCATACTGAAGGTCCTTCCAGGAGAGAATCTGCTTATTTTATTATTCTAGCATAACTCATAGAGCTCTCACCCGTCATATTAGTTAATATTGCACTTTAGGAAATACTATGGTAATTTAAAGCAGGCTGCAACCCAGGCCAATTACATCATAATCTCTGGGAATAGGATCCAGCTATCAGTTTTATCTTCAAACTCCCAAGGTGACTCAATGACAGCCTAGGTTGAGAACCACTGTGGGCCACCTTTGTCTTCCCACCCTTTCATTTTAGTTAATGCATGGTGGTGGTTATGTAGGCTGGGGAAGGAGGAAAGCAGATGAAAGGAAAGCCTCAATGAAACCATAAGCAGATGGCTAGGGATCCTAACTAAAAGGAAAAACTGATAACCTGTGGTTAAAAAAAAAAAAAATCAAGGGGTTCCTCAAAAGTGAGTTAAAATGATGGCTGTATACTGCAACCATATTTAGACAGTCCTTCAAACATCCAATCAGAATGTGTCAACCTAAATCCCCCTCCTTCAAACATCCAATCAGAATGTGTCAACCTACATCTCCATCACGTTCCCTCCTCCTTTTGTTTCCAACCTATAAGTCCATCTTAGTTCTTAGATCAGGAAGACAGATTTGAGTTTTTGAACCCATCTCTTTTTTGGTTGATCTTGCAATAAAAGCCTTTTCTTTTCTCAAAACCTGACGTCATAGAATTGGCCTCTGTGTACGTGGGGCAGCGAGCTCTTTGCTCAATAACACCAATTCTCTTTTCTTTCCTCTTCATGGTTTCCCTCCCCTTCGCTCCCCACCCCCACCCCCCACCCCCAGTGGACAACCAGTGTTCCTGTCCTGTGAAGAGAGTGTTGCCTTGGTAAAACAGATACCAAGAGTGTGTGAGGGGCACTGATAATGGTCGTGATGGGCAGCAGTGTTCTTACCTATTCTCCTTTCTCTTACATCTCTTTCCTCTTTGCTACCACCTCATACTATCTCCCAAGACACCATCTGCCTCCACTGACTATGATACAATGGATTTATAAACATGGTGAGGGCCAGAAGGATGCATCGAGGGAAGGAGGAACAAGGCTTGATAACATCAGAGCGAACGCTGAAATTAATGGCAATGCCAATGGTTGCCCACTTAGGGTGGCATTTACGCACATAACACAGACCACAGAAGGAGGTAGCTAAATTCACTGGGATATGCTGAAATACAAAAGCTCAAATGTAAATTGTTTTATGAAAATATTATATCTTGATTTAAAGCTACATTGTCATTAAATTATATCGCTACTGCTATACAAAAAAAACTGTAATAGTGAAAATTTTTGGATGAAAAGTGTATTTTGTTCAACAGGTCAAACATCTTAATCACCATATAAGTAAAAGTAAAACTTAAGATGAAATTTGTAAGTTTAAAAACTAAAATGGATACTAAAGTATTCATATATTCTACTATACCTCACTTCCATTTTTGAGCTGTTTTTGATTAGCTATATTTAATAAGGAAGAATTTTCTATCATATTTGTTACTGAGGTCAATTTTTAAAAGGAAAAGTGATGTAGATAGTCTAGTAGAAATAAAACACTAATAAAAGGAAACAATCTGATTTCAAAATTAAATATTTGTATATAAATATTGTCATCACATCATTATTTATATTATTTAGAACAAATACTATTTTTTATATTAACTTTCTTCTCAAAGAAAGAATCTAAATGTCCCACAATAAGGATATAGTCACACTCTCCCCTATCCAATAGGAGTATATTCAAGTGTTATAATTGCAATTATTTTAAAGATTTAAAAACTATCACTTATTGACTATGGGCCAGCTACTGTTCCAAAGGCTTTACATATGTCGCTAATTTACTCATGTAAATAACCTTATGAGATATTTATTACATTTCCATTTTGCATTTGGAGAAATTGAGGCACAGAAAAGCTCTCCCAAGGTAATAGAACTAACAGGGAGGGGAGCTGGAGGTGCAAACCCAGGCAGTTGGCTTCAGCGTCCCTGCTCTTAACCGTGCTATGTGCCTCGAGGAACAGACAGTTTTTATGAGGACTTCTATGTCACAAAATTATAAATACAAAATTAGGTACAGGGCCTTGGAAAGGGCCTTTTCAAATGAAACAAACTTTACCAAAGTCATGGAAAACCCACCTTTAATATAAGATGTGATGACTTAAGAAAACTTTAAGATAGAAATAACAATTATAATGCCACATATCTAGTACAATTTTATATAAACACATGGGGAAAAAGAAAATGTAATACATTACAATGGGATGTAAACATGTTTGATTTATATTTTCTTATCTGTTAAATTTTCCAAAATTTCCACAGTTACCATAAAATTACTTTCAGAATTGGAAGGACAATGAAGCATTATTTTAACTTAAATCTTTTAAACAACACAAAAATATTGCTTACTAATGGGAGGGTGCTTATTTAAAGACATAAAATGAAAGGATTTTCTCTGATAAACTTACACAGGGAAGTTCAAGAATTAAGACAAGAATTAAGACAAAAATTAAGACATGCAGAGGGCAGATATTAAACAAGAAATTTACTCAGAATCACAGAATACACCAACTAAGTTGCAGGGAATGGGATATGGGTCTCTTGATGCAATATCAAGTGGATTCATGCTGATTAGTAAAAAGAATTTAATTAATAAAAATAGGGATGAAAAGCAGTCTCTAAGGCACAGCATGCTGGCTGTAAAATAATGTCCCCAGGAAGGTTAGGTAATTATTCATTGATAATAAGAACATCTGCAGTTTGGGTGTTTGAGTGAATGCTTTTTTAAATGTAGATAATTTCTGTTTATTTCTAGACAGAGAAAACATCTCTTAAACTGATGAAATCAGTAGCCAGTACAAATTCCATTAAACGTGATTACAGATGCCAGCCCAGACTAAAAACAAAAGAGCACCAATCTTAGACTTCATTGCCTCAATGAACTTAAAGTCATTGTTTGTTTTCTCTACAGCATTTTCAGCAGGGATTTGATGAACATTAGTATGAGATGATAATTTGTGTAATTCTAAGAATGTTTTTATAAACAATTTAAGAACAGGAATAACAAAAAAGCAAGGAAAGTCACACTTCAGCTTATTGTACTGGACTTGGAGATGGCCCAACTTCTCCAAGTCACGTTTTAGGAGTTATTTTATTGTTAAAATCTATCAATGGGAAATGAATAGCAGTTCTCTTGGCATCACAGATGTCTTAATTCAAAGGTATCCACACGCTTTTAATCAGTGAATGTAAAATAAATATCCCAGTGTAGGTTCATAATGTACCTTTAAAGTATTATGTGTAAGACCTAAATGCAAATGAATTAACATTGGTTCAAATTTGCTTTAACATTTACTTTAATGTTTTTTAAAACATTGGTTTAAATTGATTAAATTTGCTTTGCTGGTCATTTACAGGGTTCTTCTGAAAGAAAAATATTGAACAATCTCTCATTGTATGATGGATATTTTACTTTAGGACAATAATCATTTAGAACGCAGTCAACAAAAACTAATAGCTTTTAAAACTGGATAAATTTTCAATTATCCAGTGCCAATAACTTTTAAGAAATTCTACAGTGTTCAACATAGGCATTTTATTTTCCATAATGTTAAAATCAGATTAAATCCAAGATAAGGGACAGTTTATTTTGATCAGGGCTGTATTTTAAGTTTACAAATAACTTTCCATTTTTTCAATATTTCAGCTTCTGGACCATATCAATCATATATAGCAACCCTCACAAGATATATTCAGTTGTTTTTTATTTTATTCATACCTCAAAAGCTTATTATTCCACTTTAGTGGATGCTGATAAATATTTGTTATTAGCCATATGTTATATGGCGATACATCTTTCTTATTTTTTTTTCTCTCATGTGTGTCATAAAAACCTCCCAAAAGCAATCAATATGGCTTTCTAGTAGGTATCTGCATATTGGAAATTGGTGATCTCTGCAAAGGGTAGTCTTTACAGACATCTCTGCTTTGGAGGGAACATAATAAAAGGGCTCTGCACAGCTTTACCAGTACAATAATCCTTTGCTTTTTGTTTTGTTTTATTTTAAATACCCTGACCTGGGAATAGGTGGCTTATGTTGCAAATATGACTCCCTCAGTGCCCATTTCCCCCTCTCTTTTTGAACTGCTGATGGTAATGAATCTCCTTCTTCCAGTTCCAACTGCTGTATTCAGCTTTCATCAAGAGCAGACATCAACCACCACTCTAATCTTGCTCTGATGGATAGAATACTAACCTTTCACAAGATTAGAGACACAAGGTGCTCTGGAGATAATAAAATTCAAATAGATTTATTTCAAAGGGCAACCCAATTTCGCTTTTGTTCATGGGTCACTTGACAGATCTTTGCCAAAATAGTTTTTGTTTCTTTCCAAGCCAGATTCTGGTTCAGCATGCCAAAGATGTCACATAAGTGGGTCCCAAAAGCTAGTTCCAAAACAGGAACAGGAAAAGTGGAGAATAACTTCATTTTAGTGCATGTGAGAAAACCTCTTTTGGCCAATAATTCCAATTTTTCCTAAAATATGCCTAATGCACTCAAAAGGCAAATTAGCTGAGCAGCTGACCATACAAATGACTTGGTAGAACTGCCAGTACTGTGACCCTTAATTATAAATTTCAAAAGATTATGTGGATATTTCCATTTCAAATAAATGCCTGATGAAAATCAAAATCAAGAATTTAAGCATATGGTGCTTTCGAATATAACGTTGGTATCTGCTTAACATTGTCATGTAAACAAAAGTTGAGTGTTAATCAATGGCATAAATCAAGAATAAGTACTGTATAAATAGGAGGTAAAAGACCAGGACCAAAAGCTATTCCTCAAAGAAACAAGTAATCCATACAAAAACTTCCTATATTTCTCCTGTCCACTATCTTCCCATTATTTGAAATGAAGTTTTGCCTCATATAAGGTTGCAGCTGCCTCCTAATAGGAAATAGGAAAGGAAAATCAAAAGCAGTTTCATGTTGACAATCTTCTAAAATGTGTTATTCATTTGTTGGATACCCTAAGCAAAACCATAACAGAAGGTAAAATAGACAACTTTGAATAAAGTTAGTAAATATATACTACTGTACATGATTCTGATGATAGACACGCATATCACCCAACTCATAATTATTCTTGACTCAATTATTTATTCACAATGTAGTACGAAGTTCGTTGATTTTTAAAAGACAGTTTTACACTTGATAAACTACATATTCTATAAAGTGAGCAAGTGAAATTTATATATGCAATATAATTTAAATTTTAAAAAGGCTTTAAAAATATACATGTTATATCATTAAAAGAGAAATCAGTGTTTACTGATATTTTGTTTATTTAAAACATCATAGCAAATCCATTTACCCTGGGATATTTTTAAATCAATCAACAGTGATTATTCTCATTATATTTTCCTAATTAAATAAGGCTTTTGAAATGAAACAATTATAATCAACAGCATCTTTAAAGTAAGATATTTAGTGGGGCTATTTGCTCTCTCATTTCAATAATGTAGCTGAAAAATATTTAAAATAAATTCTTATTAAAAATAAATCTGGGACTACATTCTCCACAGAAGTTATGCAAAAATAGAGAGTACAGATTAGATTGTTTTAAAGATGTTTGATTTTTAAAATTTCTTAGAAGGATCTTTCTATATTTTTTTACTTATTTAGTACCATGAAATTCATGAGGTTAAGATTATCATCTTTTAATGAGAGACAGGAACTGCTAAGCCATATTCTGCTTTCTCTGTGCAGAGAAAATGTAATCTCACAGTAGTATAGATACCATCCAAAACCATTCTGTAGAGCAGGGGGAAATGGATTCAGATTGCAAAACTTCTGGGTAGGACTGGCCATGTATCAGTGACATAATTGGAAAGATCACCACTAACAATTACAAGGAATCACTGCTCTTTTGGTTTTATTAGAAGTCGAGTTGTAGGCACATGCCAGTTACTCTTGGTGCCTGTTTTCTTATCTGTAAAACGGAAATAATTGTAACACCCATACATTGTGAGGATTACATGATGTACACAAAATGATTATGAGAGTGCCTGGCATGCAATAATAAGCACTATATAATTGTTGCTGTTATTACTAGTTTCTCAAGTATGAAAACACTTACTAATACCAACCATGGTGACTATTACCTGTTTAAAATCCATCTTTGCATATAAGAGACTACATTTCTCATCACACCAGCTTCGATGAGGTTTTTCCTTTATTGAAAATGACTGATAAATGTATTTACCTACTAAAATAGATCAAATATGTTCACTATGTTACACTATTCTTGATTAAAAACAATTTATTGGGAATTTAAATATATTCCTGTAAAAAATGTGCATCCTTTATTCTCTCTTGGGGTGTACAATTATGCTTCTCTTATACTTGGGCTTATGTGCAGCTATAAGCCTTCCCTGTTTATGGTCTTTCAGTGATAGAAGCCTAAATGTAATACCCCAACACTGAATGTATAAGACTTTACCTTCTTGGAATCAGATGATATCATCACTGTCGTACATTGGTACCAATGTCAGTTCAGATGACCCTGTTATCTTTCTCTTGCAATGGAAAGCATGATTTGGGGCAAAGATGCAGTGTTAGTGGCAGGGTATGCAGTCATAACTAATGTATATACAGAGCATATTTATTTTCACCTTTTGTACTCTGTGTTATATTTAGCATTGCACTGGGATTTAATGTACTGTCCCTGCCCCTTTGGTATATTTTTTGCAATAACCCAGAAATTCTCTCCCAACTAACTTTGATCACATTTTTAATTTGTTAAAAATCATTTGAATTTTGAAACATCTATTTCTGAAATTCTGAACAAAATGCTCCAACGAAGCTGACACTGCCTTATTTTCTCCCTTGCAACCATTTGCTAAAGGACAAATAAATCTCAGATCAGCCACGAAACCTGTGGGAATCACCTTCGTAACCACAGCATTGCCCTTTACTAACCAAGTCTGAGAACATTTTCCTAACCAGTTCAATATCTACCTGATTATTATTCCACCCAAACCACTTTTCACAAGCTTTTCAATGACCATTTCATGTAAATTACTGTGCAAAGGTCAAACTGAGCTGGAGCAAGTGGATCTTCCAGTCTATAGGATCAGTCGCTTAGTCAAGGAGGGAAATGAGTTGTGTTTGACGTGGTTTTGTTTGTGAGCCGGCCATGTTGACAGTGACTTTGTTACAATCTGGGTGCTTGCAAATTGATTGTGAAATAAATTGCTCCCGACTCTTTCTAAGAATGAACCTTAACCTTACAAGTAATTAATCCCCAGATATTCACTTCATTTTTCCTCCTCACATCATCTGCAGTGATTATCCTCTCCCTCATTTTCTGGATCTGAGCCACTTTCGCCATAAATCTGCAAATTCACTTAAATGAGTACAAGGTAATTTGATGTTGCGTTTGATTTTGCATTAAGCACTATGCAGTTGTTGACTTCAAAGTCAAACACATAAATCTGCACTGGTTTAGGGAAGAGGAGGAGGTTCTTCTGAACTGGTTGGAATATGACCATTCAATCATGTTCAGCTATGAAAAGACAAATGAAGCATTTCAAAAATTGGTTGTAGACCCTCTTATCAAACTATGAGAGTGGGACATATATACATGTGTATCTAAATAACATGAGTTAAAAATGTAAAACAAATTCTGGTTCTTGCTGTGTATTCTGCTGTGGTATATTTCAGATTCAGGTACCAGCTAATTTTTCTCCAAAGAGCATAGTATTCCACATTACTTAACACTGCACACTTAACTTTGGACTTCGGCATTACTTTTGTATTTCTTTGGTTTCAAGAGCTTGAGTCAGCTCCATCATATTTCTTTAATGTCTTTTTTTTTGTGGTTTAATTACAGGCCATCACCTGGAAGTTAGCATAGTAGCAATTTGTCAACTAGTTTTCACTCTCCCACAAGGAAATGCCATCTCTTATTATCTGAATTTCAAAGCTAGCCACAGCATCAGTGGGCCTCCAAAAAACAAACAAACAAAAAAATTGACACATGCAAACGAAAACAATATTAAAGCTAGAATGGAACCCATTTCTAGTCAGTTATCACAGGCTTGACCCTCAATTGTTCTCTCCTGTCCTATCTGGGTCTGTGTTGAGAAACCTAAGCCAACCAAAAGATACGGCTCTGTTTATTTTAGAAAAGTGATAAAAAGGTTGACAGATGAAAATACAGTAAAAATGACTCCATGTATCCTTCAGTAAGCTATCAAAAGTTCCCTGAATTCCTTCCTAATGGTCCGAAGCTGTTTTTACCAGAAAAAGTTCTTTTTTTTAAGACAAAAATAGATGTGTCCTGTGAGTGCCAGCTGAGCCTAAACAGGAATTCAGAGTTTAGTTGTATCTGATGAAAAAAGTGGTGTCTCACTAGCATGATAGATAAGCTTGGGGAAGGAGGAGGTGGGGGAGCTGTCTTCAAAAACCATTTTTTTTTCTGCAAATTCTCTGAAATTCTGGGCAAAGTCAGCAATTCAGAAGCCAGATGAGCTTCTACACTGGGCCTGGTCCTGTTATAGATGGAATTGTGTCCCCCTAAAAGACATGTTCAAGTCTTAACCCTTGGTCCTGTAAATGTGGACTTTACTGTAAATAGGACCTTTGAAGATGATATCAGTTGACATGGGGCCAAACTGAATCAGAGTGGGTCTTAATACTATATGATGGATGTCTTCATAAGGAGGGGAAATTTGGACACATCTTTGAAGCAGAGACAGAGAGCAAAAGAGCAAGAGAGAGAGATGGTCATGTAAGAGAGGCAGAAATTGCATTTTCTCATGGACTGCCAGCAAGCCACCCTCTGAACTCTGTAGACTTCAGAGGAAGCATGGCCCTGCTGAAACCCTGATTTTGGACTTTGAGCCTCCAGAACTGTGAGACAATAAATTTCTGTTGTTTAAACCAATTTGTCTGTGGTACTTTTATTAAAGTAGTCCTGTCCTTGTGGAAAAGATCTTAGGTAAAAGAATAGAAAGGGATGTAAATAAATGTTAAACAGCTTCTTTTTCCTAGGGATGTATTGAGACCTGGAGCATCTCTGGGGCCCAGGTGCAAAACCAAGCTTCTAAGTAAGGGAGAGAGGTGTTCTCGCTGCCCAGCTAAATAAGCACAGTGTGGCCCCGGCACAGTAACAGCCAAGGGAATGAAACTCCACTTGGCACCTAAGGAGGGCACAGCGCTGGGAACACCAAGAAAGTGAATTCAGGCAGGGATGCAGCTTCCTCCCAGAGGTGTTGACAGCAGTAAGGCCTTCAGCTGCCTCCCACAGAGGGCGTGTAAACAGGCATAGAGGCAGTGGAGCTGTGGTGAAGAGGTGAGGGGCTGGTGGGCACACTCGTGCAAATATTCTGGCTTCAGCCAGAAACTCCAGGGACCTTGATGGTGGCGAGTGCAGTGACTATCAAAAGAGCTCCATTTATGGGGGCTCGAGAGCCAATGTGTTCTTAATTACACACCAAAGTGGGTGAGAGACAAAGACATTCACATTTCAGACTATGCCCCCTAAAGTCATAAGGGTTGAAAGGAGAGGCTTTGATTAGGCAAACTGAATTTAAAGGAAGGCTTAACTGAAGTTAGGAAAATTAACTCACTAACCATATCTTATAAACTTATCCTGTTCCTGTTTCCCAATATTAGAAATGGAAGGGTCTGTGGAGTTGATTCTAGGGACTTCTCGGGGTTTCTTCACCAGGCACAGAAGGTAACCCATGTGCTTTGGGTGAGAATGCACTATATACAGTTGTGAGAGATGGGTAAAGGTGTTGGAAGTCAGAAGACAGATGATTAAAAGATTTGCAGGACCTACAGTAAGCCAATACAATCCTTTTTCTCCTTAAATGAATCAATTCTACTTTCTTCTGTCCTCAGACTCATTTTCTCTTCCTCTCTTAGCTTCCATCCTATCCATCCCTGAGTCCTGTTGTTGCTGCTTACAAAATATATATGGGCTCAAACTGCTTTTTACCAGCTCTATAGCTAGCATCCTCCTTGAAATCTTCATTGTCTCTCACCTGCCTTACTTACTACAGATGTCTTTCAACTAATCTCCATGCTCTTGCTCCCTGCCAGAAAGTAACGAAGCTTTCTTTTTTTTTTTCTTTCTTTCTTTCTTTCTCTCTCTCTCTCTCTCTCTAAGTGTTCAATAAATATTTGTTGAATGAATGCTTGCTCTTTCATACTTTCTGAAACAAAATTTGCTATCTAGAGTGGTTCTGTTTCATGATACACACTTCATTGTAAATTAGTGTACGTTCAAAACCTGGCACTTATATTTATTGATAGAAATTAAGACATCTTTAATTACGGAATAAAGACTTTTGCTCAAGTTACAAAAAATTCAGTCATCCAACAAGTGGTGTGGGGAGAGTAGTTTGGGATAAAGGACCCTTACAGAGATCACTTTAAACAGAGGAGTTGTGTTTTTAATTTTAAAGTTGAAGCTGACCATTGCAATGAACTTTAAATTATTTTTTCTTTTCCTTTTTATATTTCTATAAAAATAGCATTTAGGGCCCTTTCTTTCTTTAAGTGAATGGAATAGACACAAAATAATCACAGAGTGATTCTTACGAGAAATATATTTTGTGCAGTAATAATACAAAGAATAGGATGAAAATATTCAAATTTTTTAAGGTTTTTTTTTTTTTTTGCAGCATGCAGACAGTATATTAAAGTATAGATAACACCTCATGAAGCTAAGTGAATCTAGTCTTTGCTGGTAATAAATGATTAACATTTGGGAGAAAGTTTTATAACAAAGAAGCCATTTGATCCCTGTTGAATCAGTAGACATTGCTGGGATGCAGGAGAGTGACATCTGTTATAGTGGCCCATTAGTTCATAACTAGCATTCAGTTTGAACCAACCATCTGTTTCCATTAAATCTTACTTACAATGTAAAATAAAACTCTAACTCCTCAAACTGTTGCCTTCAGGAGAATGATCAATGTTCTAGAAACTTCTTTGGGATGGACACAGCTTATTGAAGAGAGTAGAACACTAAATTAGAAGGGAAGTCCTTTTAACTTTCTAATATGATTTGGCTATGTCCTTAGGTGAGTCATTTGATCCTTTGTGTAATTTTTTTTAGTTTATCCCAAACGAGTCTGCTACAACCCAAGTCATATCACTCTGACCTGTAGAGTGTCCTCATTTCAAAGCGTCTTTGGGCAGAAGTGGGTAGAAAGAATGCAAAAGCTATTGCCTTCTTTTAGAACAGTGGGTCTCAAAATGTGACCCTCATATCAGAAGAGTCAGTATTGCCTAGAGACTTGTTGACCGAATCAGTGATTCTGAAGAGGGGACCTAATGTGTATATTAACAAGCATTTCGGGTGATTCTGAAACACACTAAAGTTTGAAAAGTATCAAGCTATATTAGAAGAGTATTTCTTTTAGTCAACCTACAAATAGAAGCAATTTCAACAACTAACGTATTTGTCAAATTCTCCTGTTGTAAAATTTACTTGGCTACCCTTGCTTAATTTCTGAATTTTGTCCACAGATCGCTTAATCTTCTAAAGCCCCAAAGAGATCCTTCCTTAAGTCTCACCTTTCCATAATTCCAGTCATTTTTATTCGTTAGTAGAAAACACCTGTAACAGCAGGAGCTACTTGCACTCTAATTGTTTCTCATTCCTCTAAATTGCTTGTCATTACAAAAGAAATGACAGAAGTGAAATGGGAGAAGAGCAATGTGGCAAGAGGACTAGAGCCCATTTTCAATGTTTAATTGCTATAAAATGCTAAGAACAGATTAAAAAGATAAATCAAAAGTTTGCAGAAAAAAATTGAGGCCCCCAGTCAGTTTTATGGTTTCATTTGAGCTGCAAAGATATTATTATACTCTCATTTACAAAACAATGAGCTCTTACTGTTTATGAAAGTTTAATCTCTTGGTTTATTGCCTTAATATATTTCACATTGGTAAGGTTTACTTTTAAATGAAATTTCTGACTGTCTTATGTGGATATTATTTTATACTGAGAATACAGACAGAATGAGTGTAACATCATAATTGTATTCATCTATGAAGCAATTAGAGTCAGGGTAATTGCCTCTAGTTCTTGCATATCTGCATACAAAGTAATAGAATTAATATTTCATCATTTGGCATATCCCTTGTTAGCTCAGAATTCTAACATTGTATATCTTCTCTGTCCACAGGAATTTCAACAGACCCTATATTAATATTTAACAAAAACTATACCAATGAAAAAAATTGCATGAAATAAGTTTGCAGTATTAAGTAAAATAAAACGGCTGTCTGTATTGGGTGTTGTCAGAAGAATAACCCTTTCTGAGAAGGGATTATCCAGAAGACAAAAACAGTTGACCTGCAGGGGTTTTCCAAATATAGAGAACACACCACACAGGAATCCTGATAAGCAACACCTGGTGATAGAACTGGTTTGGATCCAGTACAGATAGTTTCTCAGAACAGACAAGCATACCACACTAATCAATGCATATCTGTTCCTCACTTTGTAAAACCATACCCCACACCCCCTCAAAAACGCAAACTTTAATGTCAGCCAATAAGAGCATTTCCTTACTTGCTTCCACATTCATCCTATTTGAGCTTGTATGGGGCTCCCTTCGATTTTCTGAATAGGATGCTGTCCAATTCATGAACCATTCAATCAAGCTGTGAGATCCTAAACTGCATTAAAACCTTTTTCTTCTATCAGTATGAATGTTCAACATATGCATCCAGGCACAAATTCGACACATTCGCCAAACTGAGTGGATTAATTACCACTCAGTAATGACCACTGAGCAAAGGCTTAGAAAACCCTCCCCGGATCGATGTTATTCTCCAAGTGATCTCACTGTTGCCAAAGGGAATAAGAATTCCATCTCTCAGGGTTCTTAAGAGATGGATTCTAATGGTCAAAATACGTGGCCACTGTACTATCAATCTTCCTATGAAAACACCTTTCCAAGTCTGTACAAAGGAAAAAAACAATCGTTGATAGATCCAGAGAAGGGCTGCTTAAAGACCCCTCAGGGGAGGCTGGGTAAATGATTGACAAGATTCAAATCCTCAGCCAGAATCCACAGGACTAAGACAGACTAAATGAGGACTTATAGCCTCATTTATTTTCTAAGAAGATTAGGCTGGAGGGGAAAAAAAAAGAAGTCATAAATTAAATGGCACTTTACTTGAATAAAAGAGGAAAAAAATGAAGGAATTAAGTTGAAACAAGCAGTTCAAAAATGGGACTAAGTTTAATTGCTAGATAAAGCTTTTATAGTAAATATTATAAATGATGGGGGGAAAAACAGCAATTCTCTCCCTTTTCTGTTCCTAAACAACAAATATCTTTTATGGTGAAAGAGAGTCCAGATTTAAAAGGGGTAAAAAGCAATGTATAAACTATATTGTGTGTGTAATTTACACTGTATATCTATCCTTGCATTATATAGTTCACATACTAAATTATTATTAAAATGTAGTATATGATAGCCTAAAAATTGAACTACCCCATGAAACATCCTACATTTAAAAAAATGTTATTATTCTTAAATTTATATGACTCCCCCAAATATAGTTTTTACTACATTCTTTTAAATTTTCAACTTATTATTATTAATGACCTTACAAAGAGGATTTAACCAAAGGATGGTCTGGAGACAGATGGCGAAGTGTCTATAACATATGTGAAGCACTTAAAACACACCGACACATAGTAAGTAGTATGTAAGCATTAAATATTATCATTACCATCATCATCATCATCATTATTGATAAGTGTAAGTATAGATTCAGGCTATGATCAGTCAGGAAGTCTTTCTATCTTTCTCAATGACATAACAAGGCCACATTTGAAAAAGCCGCGCTCTCACCATTCACATGGGTTCTATTTTAAATTATGTTGAATCCTCATTAGTCCTTAGCCTAACTTTGATATCTTAATTCCTTCCTGGTCCTTTTCTCCCTACCAACGTGTGTGGCTACTTTCAATCAAAACTTTGACTGTTAAAGAATTTGGAGCCTTCTTTCACTGTTATTAAAGAAGAACATATTCGAAAACATGGTAGACATGATAAAAACTAAACAAGTGATGATAAAAGCTTAGCCTGGAGTAGAGTAAAAAATTTCTTAATTTCCAAACTTTCTATTTTATTAGATCAAGAAGTTTTCTTCCATTGTATTGCAAATTATTGTTTCTCTGTTAGTTTCTGTTATCTACTTTATATATTTATTATTCATAGGTTAAATCATGGTACTCTGTCAACCAGATTTACTGTACTTCATGTCATCACTTTTCTTGCATCCATAACTGCCAAAAGTTATTACATATGTGTGCTTTATTTTGACAATCAGATAACAGGAATTTTTTCCGGAAGTATCTAAGTGACTGGCAGCAGAAGAAATAAAAGCAGGGAATCCACATCCAAATATTCCAGGCAATTGAAAAGAAAAGCAAAATATAACATAGTGCACAAAACGAAACACAGAGAAAGGAAATTTAACGTCCAATGTTTTCAATTTCTTTGAAACAACAAGATTGCAGGTTATGACAGAAGATGATATGTAAATAGTATATGATAAATGGAATCAGAACACCATCAACATTTATATTAAAAATTAAACTAAAGAACAAACCTACTTGGGAATTTTAAATATACTCTCCTAAATAGCTACCTACTCAAAAGCTGTAACAGCACAGAACAAATTACATAGTTAGTTTTCAAAATTAATACACTACATAGTGTAGTAGTAAAATGTGTGGGCTACAAACCTAAGAAAAGGACCCCACTCTTTCATCTATCCACCCACCCATTCATTTAGACAAGGAGGGAGGAACAGAACATAGATTAACAGAAAATGAAAAGGCCATCATGAGCACACAAATATGGAATTCCAAGGTATGAAATTAATTTTAAAAATGAATTTACTTAGCAAAGAGAATTCTAACAGGGAGGTTTGGGAAATGAAGCTGTACGTTTGGGGTGGAGAGAAACGTCAGTGAAAGACTGTGCCCTTGTCAATCTGTGTTTTCCATTCCTTCCAGTTTTCTCCATTTCCAAAGCTATATGAGATTCCCTGATTGAACTTACCTATAAAAACAACATGAAACAATGAAACTCATTAGAAATCCTCACATTCTCATTTATTGAGCAGTACAATTTTCCCCTCTTTTTTGGCTTGGTCAGGCAGTTTGAAAGCCTTGTATCTCTGGACATGGCCATTGAGCATTTATCAGGAATGGAAGGGCTGGGATGGTGAGGGGAAGATAGCACTCACCATCCTGCTTCGGGAATGAGAATGCTTGGACAGTGTCTAGCTAAAAAGCAAACCTAAAGATGGCCAAGATTGACAAGCATTAAAGAAGAATCAAACCCACTTTTCCACCACAGCTGTAAGGAAACAGAGTGACTACCTCTGAGGAGGCTGGGAGCAATTTGCATCTTACTTTTTATCCTTAAGTCTATGCTTATGTTTATTTTAACTACATACAGCTAGAAAAGGCCCAGATTATGGTCATAAGTAAGGATGATTATGCCCAAAGATAAGACTCTCTGGCTGACTCAGCCTAGAGACGGCACAGAGCAACACATTTGTTCTGCTAGTCAATCCTAAGAAGTAGACACTACAAATATCTATTGAAGCAAAACATTTTCTTACCAAACATGTCCCAATGCTTTTTTTAGACCTTTCAGAATCTTCTCGACAATCCCCTTTCATCTGTGGGCCATTTTAAAAACAATTATGTCATTCAGAGTGTCTGTGCTCTGCCTTTAAGGAGCAAATTTAAAAATAAAGCACATAATCCATAAAACCTTAGCATTCCAGGTATCCTTATCCTTCTCTATATGCCAAATAACTCAAAAAGTTTTAAAAATAATACAAATGTACAGTATTGGCAGACAGGTTCATGAATAGGAGAAAGGTTCCATAATATTGGAAAATGTTACAATATGAAATATGGTAAATGACAGCATCCAATTTTCTAGGTTGATGTTCACACTGATAGGATAATTTTTAGTGCATACTTTGAATTCAATTTCCGTTATTTTAACAAAACATATTTTATACACATTGCTTACAGATGGAATAGCTTGAGAAAACATAACCAGTTTTATAGGTCACATTTTCATAGACTTGCACAATTTTAGTTCACCAAAAATGTTTTCTGGAATGCATAATATTATGCATAATCCTCTTTATATTTGCTCTAGGTCACTTACTTCTTGCAATATACAGTTTTGTCTTGTTGGCAATCTCTGTGCTAAAGACACTCTCATTTTCTCTTTGGTATGCTGTGTGAGATGACCTAGACTTCCCAGGAAAGTCTGTGTAATTCTGCTGCTCTAGTGATGCTCTTTCCTCAAACATGTTTGATCCCAATCTTTAAGGAAAGAGTCAGTAAGATCTCTCTACATTTTAACACGTGGTGACAGGATACACTCACTTTATATACAGTTTTAGTTATATGAACAACTTCAAGTCTTTCTGGTTTAATTCCACAATAAATGTATCAAAGCACACACTCTAAAAGAAAATTCAAATGAAAATAATATGCAATTAATTGATATTTGCATATTGCATAAAATAAAAATAATTAATTTTCTATATATCCATAGAAACTCTCACCTGAAGTTATCTTGTCACAGTGGGGATCAGTCACTGAGAGACTACTCATCACTTAGAAATAACAGAGTTTAGTAGCAGACTAAGGCATTTGACACTTGGATATGGACATGATAAAATATTACCCTGGCATCCTATGTAGTTTTAAAAATTTTCTATGTAAAGCTGTAACTTTGCCTTCACCTCCTGTAAAATGTGCCTCTGCATCACGAGATAGCTAAAGGATCATCAATACTGTGGGTGCACATTACCAAATGGGGCTCTCTCCATATCCATATGTGCTTCCTTAACTAAAGGTGTGGTGTGGCTGTGGCAGAGACCCATTTACCATCTCACAGCACAGCAAGTGCATGGTTTGTACTGTCTAAATATATATGTATATATATATATATATATTTTACACGGCAAAATCTAATGGAGTTGGACAAAATGTCATCTGCTGCTTATTAAATCTTGGTTTTATACGGTTGACTGACCTAATTTTCCAGGGTTTAAAAGTCAACTTCTTATCATCTGTTTGGCTGAAACTTCAGCGTTAGCTCTTCCAAATACTGCATGTCATTTACACATGTTCAGTCAAGTAATTGGGTTCACAGAAGACGTATGCTAGCTTTAAATCTGGTCCCAATTAGAAAATACATCTTCAAAGTTGTAAATTCAGCTTCTATTTTGCACACCGTCACCATCTTAACAATACCTGGGAGCAGAGAAGTGACATTACGTGACTTATACAGTCATACACTAGACTTTGTCATTACTAATAAGAGTTAGCCTTGCATAATCTCAATTTCAAGCATTCCACTCTCTAACACTAACCTGCTCCTTCCAGTACTTCCACTTCAATAATCCTTTAGCCCCCTGAGATACACACTTCATTAATTCTACTACCTTTTCACTCTCCTCCTTACCCAACTTAAATTCAGTGGTTTAACTGTAACCCTTGTTAAAATAAAGCCTATGTTAAAACCAACCCTTCTTCAAACCAATCCTTCCTAAAACCAACCCTTCCTCAAACCATAAACCTATGATGGATATTGAAATCCAGACATTCTCATTTTCATGTGAGTACAGAAAGCACCTCACCTTGCTGACTGGGCTCAGTTTAAAATTCATGGTCTCTAACCTGAAGTTAACACTTCATGTTGCCTAGCCAACCTATCCTATTTCCTTCACTCATTCACTTTGTCACTTCATAAGACTACTATTTCATACATTCTCCCTTGCCCCGAGCTCATAAAGGGACTCAAATATCTCTTAAGCTACTATACAGTAATTGGAGAACAACAAGGATTCATCCTTCTAATTAACCTGGTAACTCAAAATCCATTCATTTCCGCACTCATTCATGTTTTATATGGTATGCATTTAGTGCCTAATGGAATCATAAAATATAGATCTGGAAGGGACTTCCAAACCTCTTGAATTATAGAAGGAAATGAGATTCGCTTTTCATTTTCATGTTCTAAACATTGCTTGTATATGCAGATTATGCTGGAAAAAACTGTCCTCATTTGATTTCTTCCCTTGGCTTCACTTTACCTGTGTGAAGATGGTGTAAACTGGTCCATCTGTCATGAGAAACTATACGGTCTTTCTGCACAGAGTAATGTTACTGGTTTAGAAGCATCTTATTGTCTGGGGTCTGTTATAAATGCAGACTCTCAGGCCCCACCCCCACCTATGGAATCAGAACCTGCATTTTAACAAGTTCCCCAGTGGTACATCTTCATAGGAACCCTTTATAAATACCAACTGGAAACTGAGACCCAGAAATTTTCATTTTCATGTGACGACAGAAAGAACCACAGCCTTGCTGGCTGGTCTCAGATTAAACTCATGGTCTCTAACCTGAAGTTAACACTTAAGGTTGCCTAGCCAACCCACTATATTTCCTTACCGCCTTGCTCTGTTAGACCCCTATTTCACACATTCTCCCTTGCCCCAAGCAATGACAAACAGAAGAATAATTATGGCCCAGCACCTAGCTACTGCCAAGAATACCAGTAATAACAGTCTCTTTTCTTATGCTATGCAGTCTTTCCTCAGACAAAGCAATCATTTTTATTCTGTGGATGTTGACTTGGAAAATTCACCAGGTATCCACAATTCATCCCTTGGTATCTGAAAAACTTTGGAGCTTTGATTTTAGTTGATACCAGAAGCTGATGCAACTGCACATCAGGGCAAACTTCATACATTTTAAATTAAGACGGTACATCAGAGTTAAGATGAAAAAGCTTAAGTTCTTTCTGGAATGGCAAAACCAGAGGCAAATGCAAGCTTGGCACCACAAAATGTTGTTATTTTATTCTTCCCGTAAGTAAGTACAGCTTGTTAGCACTTTTAAAAATAATAGATTTCAGTTTGGGATGAGAAAGAGGTTAAAGTCAATAGGTTCATGCTATCAAAATAAGAAGAGAAAAGTTTATATTGTTGGGTGAAAGGAGAGGGGGTGCTTTCTCCCCTACCCCAACAACTTTGTTTTGAAATTATTTCTGAGTACCTTCAGCTATGGAATTGTTTTTCCGTCCTTACCGTCCTTTTACTTTTTAAAAAATTTTATACATGTTAATATGATCAGAATGCCATCCTTTTAAAAAACCTTATCAACTATGTTTTGTCAAAATGCTCAAATTGCAGTGAAAATAAAGAAATGTGAAGCCTGTTAGTGCTATAATTTCTAGGTCAAAGACATATTACACTCATAATTTCATGCTGAAAAATACCTAGTATCTGATATACTAAAGTACTAAAATAGCATGGTAAAAATAAAGCAATTACTATTTTTAATATGGTTACATTAAAATAGAGGCATTGTGTTTTTTCTCTGTAAAATGGGAATTTTGCTAATATGCTAATATGTAATAAGAATTTACAATTTTTGTTTTGTTTTGTTAACAAAGCCCCTTGGTTTTTTTTTTTTTTTGGTGGCAAATATTTTATTCATCCTAAAATAGATCTAACAATTGTTGGTATTTTGTTTTTGATTTTGTCAATAAGAATAAAAATATTGAAGCTTCAGCAATGTAAAAACAAACACTAACCTAAATTAATAGACGGGGAAAAGGAAATGTGGACCAATGCAAGCATTAATTTTAACATCTTTTACAACGAAGAATCTATCAACCCTGTCTAAAATGGAAGCATACACTTTTTTCTTTTAATTAGAGAAATTGCAGGTTTGAAGAAAAATCATGCGGAAAATACAGAGTTCTCATACCTTCCCCTCTCCCGCTGGCATTAATACCAGGCATTAATGTGGTACAACTGTTGCAATTGATGAATATTATTATAATTATACTGTTAACTGCAGTCCGTTGTTTACATTAGGGCTCACTGATTGTGTTGGACAGTACTATTTTTTTTATTCTAGTAACATATAAACAACTTAAAATTATCATTTAACCATATTCAAATACATATTTCAGTGCTGCTAATTATGCTTACATTGCTGTGCTACCATCTATAACCAAGGTTTTTCCATCATCTCAAATGGAAACTGTATAATTTAAGCACTAACTCCCCACTCCCTACTTCCACCCTGACCCCCTGTTACCTGTATTCTAGCTTCTGATACTATGAATTTCCTTATTTTGTAGCAGTGAGATCATACAATGGTTTTCTTTCTGTGTCTGGCTAATTTTATACAACATGATGTCTTCAGGGTTCATCTATGCTGTCACACGTATCCGAACTTTGTTCTTTTTATGCCCGAATAACATTTTATTGTATGTATGTACTACATTTTATTTAGCCATTCATCAATTTTTGGATACTTGGGCTGCATTTACCTTTTGGCAATTATAAAGAATGCGGCCATGAACATTATGTGCATATATCTGTTAGAGCACCTGTGTTCAATTCTTTTGGGTATATACCTCACCCCTTGTTTTCGACCCGTCCTTAGAGTAACTCACAAACCAATTCTCTGGATGCTTTTCCAAATAAAAGCTCATAACTTCTTTAAAATACTTCCACATATATTACAATTCAGAAACAATCCATAGGTCATCAGAACACACTGCAACATCCATCAGTGTTGCTTGATTGGTCATTGGTAATAGAAAGCCTTCCTGAATCCAATTAACACAAACGATACCCACTAATTTGTGAACTAGATATTATGAATCAAAGGGCATATTAGGTAATAGTCTACATTCCTTTAAATCTATATATTATTTGTAAATGTCCTGGCGAACTGTTGCTAGTCAAAGCAAATCAACTGAATATAGGACTCTATATTTTCAATCATCCTAGTGCTTTCAGTAATTTATTTAGTCCTCACTTTCTAACGGCTGGAGACTGCTTTTGTCTGGCTTGTAGAGGAAGAGTTGACATATGTATATCACCTTTTGGTGCAGTTTGATTTAAGTAAAGCGCCATTCCCTGAACACCGTTTCTCACTGGATGTATGCTATGAACATCTGCCACATGGTGGCTACTATTTGTTATGTTACCCAGTCTCTTGTCTAATGGGGAGCAATGACATACTTTTTAAAGTGATGCTTGAAGAGGAGAAACAATGATATGGATATTTTTAAGTAAAATATTTAAAAGAACCTAACATTGAAAATGTTGTTCCTAAATGCTTACATTTATTGAATGAATCCATAGCAGTATTTGGTACTTTAGATGACATTCCATTTTATATGTCCTAAATAGATCCTTAAATACAATGAGCTTCTGAATTAAGTGACTGTAAGAGGCTACTGGGAACATCTCCCCATCCCCGTAGATTGGTCACCCAACTGATCATGTTCTTACCTGCATATGTGAATGAGGTCGCATGTGTGGCATTCTCCAGCAAAACTCCTGGTGTCACCAAAACACAATTTTCTGGCTTTCCACGTGGATCTGGAGTTATTTCTCATTTTTCTAGGTTATCTTTAAAGTGAGGTGTTTAAAATGCTGATGTATGCCTACTGAACCAGATAAGTGAAGTGAGAGTATACAATATTGTTTTAGAAAAGTGTTTCTGAAACTTGACCTGCATCACACATAACCTGCAGGCTCATTAAAGGCAGATTGCTGGGCCCACCACCACCACCACTTCTGATGCAGCATATCTGCATGAGGGGAATGCAGGGTTTGGGGATGTTGTGTGTGTAGGATTTACATTTCTAACAAGTTCCTGGTGATGTGATGATGATGACATTGCCGCTCCATGGACCACACTTTGAGAACCACTCTACTATAACATCTTCCAGTTCATGATTTCTCTGAGAAGTATTTCCTAACAATTTTATTTCTTTTCCCTCTGGTCATGTTTTAAATTACTGCTTCTCTTTGAACCTTATACTGCCATAAAATTCCTCATAAATTCAAAGACGGAAATGAATGAGGAAAGGACACGAGAATAAATGCCAAGCATTTTTCATAATTGTGGGCTAAGTCATCACTTGCTTCCTGATTTTTCATGATTTTTCCTTTATAGTACTGAAATGATTAGCCCTACATGAAAACAACACACATACACACACATGCATGCAAGATCTATGGATAATGTTCAACAACTATAAAAACACTAATAGATATATTAAGTCATTTGTCTTTATATTGGCCGATGTTTACAGCAAAATGGCTTGATAAGCTGAGAATGAATGTTGAACATTTCTTAGTAAAGTAAAAATAAAATTTTAGATTCATGGCATGGAGACATGAATCAGTTTATTTGCTCAGTTTATTAGGAAAATAATTTGAAAATGTAATGCAATTCTATAGCTAAATATCTTTATATGTGCTAATTGCTAGTGTTTTAGACCTCTGCCCTGACTTTATCTTCATCACCATCACAAAAGTAGTTTTTAGGAATTATTAAAAATTCCTAGTTCTATGCTAATTATTCTAACATATCTTTTTAACAACATTTGTGGTTCTTTTCTAGTTCTAAATACAACACAGAATACACAAGGGAATACACAACGGCAAAGTTAACTTAAATTCTTAGTATGGAATTCACACAAAAGTTAGCAATGACATTCTGAAATATATTCTAAAACAAGCGAATATCAAATAAAATATTTAAATCTTTCACTTAATGATTTGGTTTCCTTAAACTTTTCCACTCGGAGAGAAAGAATAGTTTAGTATTATATAACTTTTTCAGCAGGGGTTCTCATCTGAAGCCCAGAATGGAAAACAGGATTTAGTGACTATTTTCTCAATTCTGCTAAGGGTAGATCTTAATTCATATGTTTCAAGAAGTGATTCAGGACATTTAATGGATGACTAAGTTCTCCAGTTGAGAAAGGATGAACCTTATACTTAAAGATTGTAATGCAATATATGGGAGGCAAATACTATATCAGAAATGGAATTGTAGAACTGTATTCTACATGTTTGGGACATGATCTAGAAGACAAAATAGCCTAGAACAGTTTCACAGACATTATCGTATGAAGGTAGTACTCTCATTTTATAGTTGAGAAATAGGAGGGTCAGAAAATTCCAAAACAGAATTGCCCAGGTCCCATGGACAACTGTCCTTGACTCCATGTCCTAGAGATTTTCCCTGATGTGTGGGCAGCTCTCATTTCATTTCCCAAAAGATTTGATCATCCTGAGAAGCTCACCTCTGGTGATCCATACTCCCATTTTACTGATTTTGGTTTTGCCTGGCTTATCAGGTTTTCAGGACACACTCTCTTATACCAACATATCCTGAGCACCACCTGCCTTTAAGAACATATGTGAAGACCAACAATGCAGCCAGATAATCCCTGACAAATGACAGGCAGAACATGTGAATTCCTGGACCTCACCATGCAAGCTTTAGGAAAGACAAAGAAACCACTGACCCTTCCTTAGAATTAGAAATTAGGATACACTAAAGAGAGAACATCTGAATAAGCTGAGAGGTGAAAATATTACCTGTATAAAGGCAGAAGAGAGATTCTCTTTTCTCCAGAAAGAGGATATAGGTTGATAGTGTTCACCTTTCTTGTTCATTTTTATAAAGTGGTTAAGAAGAAAAAAATACAGGTAACAGCCGTGCCTGATACTTTACATTTGTACAGTTGTAAACTTAATAGGTTGTTCTTAAGAAAAAAAAATCTCCAAAATTTTGCCTTGACTCCCTGAGTAGAGTCCTAAGAAGTAAAAGCATGGATGGGATAAATCACTTCTAAGTGCCTATGGGAAGGGATAGTAATGTTAACAGATTTTTGGAGACATTAAGAAAGCACAATTTCATCCTGAATTGTTTTCAGTGTCACCATCTAAAAAGTTTATAATCATTTTGAACTCTCTTTAAATGTAATGCTGCAGGAATCGTCTTCCAAACACTCTGGAAAGCTAAAGCAGTAAACAGACTGCCAGTGTGAAAACAGTGGTTGTCATATTCTCTTCTAACAAAACAAACAGGAGAGTCAGACGTCTCAAGATGTTTTAACATTTTAATTAACGTGCTGTGGGAAAAAAAACACACACGGGACGATGTGGAGATGTTATCCTGTAGCTGGAGCTATTTTTGTCAGGTCCCGTTTAACACTAGACAGTAGTATTTTTAAATATAAGGATCAGTGTTCAACACTGTTTCTCACTGAATTTCTTTGGAAGTAAGTGCACAATAAATCTGTTCACTTTGCTTTTCATCTTAAAACTTCACTAGGTTGACTTAAGTGTTATTTCAATTAATACATCTTAGTAGGAAAAATGTACATGTTTCTCAGAAATAGTGGAAACTTTTGCAAGTGGACAACTCTTTAAATAGCTCTGACTGAAAAGTTTTTAAAAAGTAATGGAAAAAAATTCTTCCTGTTACACTGTTGGTTTCTACAAGACAGGGAATATGTCTGCAGCCCTTGCCACAAAAATTTCTTGGCATACACCAGCAATCCAGTACATATTTCAGATGAATGGATGGATGAATGGGTGTGCACTGGCATACACACACATGAACTGAGAAGCACCACGAGTGCCAGTGATGGTGTTGCACATACAATGGATATCACTGCATACTCCAGAACGAATAAATTGCAGTGTGCAGAGCTGGCATTTTGTATTTCATTGAGAATGGGAATGCAGAGGCATTATTAGGGTCCTCAACAGTTTCCCTTTCTAGAAACTAAATATTTCTACAAATGTCATCTGAGATAGGTGAATTCAGGGAAAGTACTTTGTCTTTTCCACAATCTTTACCAGAAATAAACTTTGTAAACTTTGTTCTCAATGTAAAAACTTTTTCACTGTTAAAGGCCTTGCTTACATGTTGTCCTCTAAGGAGATGTTCTCATTTGCCATTTAGATGTAGTTGTTTCATCCTCTGCACTTAAAACAATGCATTATAATTATTGGGTATACACTGTCTCTCTCTCTCTCTCTACACTGTCTACACTTTGAGTTCTGGAGCTGTGTCTTGTTCATCCTAATATTCTCCTTACCTATAATAATGCCTTGAATTGCATTTTAGATGCACTCTAAATCTTATATAATTATATTAGATTAAAGGGTGCTAACTAGAGGGGTATGGATCACCTACTGAAGTAAAAGATGGTGTATAAGAATTGCATTCATTACCAAACAGACAGTTAGTTGTAATATAAGATCTTTTGCTCATTGGTCTCTATCCCTGGGACCAGGTTATGTGGAAAGAAGCTATGATGTGTTATGATGATTGCAAGAAGGTTCAAAATATATATGCTGTATGGTGTGGATCACATTTAATTCTTTTTCCATGTAAGCATTCCTTTATTGCAGCACCACTTGCTGAATTTTTGTTTGTTTTTTTGTTTGTTTGTTTATTTGCTTGTTTGTTTAGGAAGTGCATGGGCCAGGAATCGAACCTGGGTCTCCCACATGGCAGGCGAGAATTCTACCACTGAACTACCCTTGCACCTGGTTCATATGCTTTCCCTATGCTTTGAAGCCTATGGCAGTCTACCTATTCTTCATAGGGGCTTGTCTATTATAGCTTTTTCCAAACTCCTTTGGCATTTCCCCATATATAAGCATTTAACTATACTCTGCGATGTTGTTCATTCAAATGAACTGACGTTACAGGTACACTTGAAGTTGCTTGTGACTAGAAGCCATGTGGTTCTTCTTTTTCCCTTTGAAGTGTCATGGTCTAGAACTGTCTATATGATGAACATACTGTATATCCCCAAGAGTTGATAGTTTCATGCATTGCAGGGCATTGATAACTTCTACCCTGACTTATTTTTTAACCTACACTCTTATATCACATTGTTTACATGATATCTTCAAAACTTGAGTATTTCAAATAAAAGAGATGAAACAGAACTCTTATTTCATCTTCCAGAGTACCAGTACCATCTTGTTTAAGCCAAAAACCTTGATGCTATCCTTGACTTTTTTTCACTTTTCCTCCTCTCACATCCAATCTACTAGCAACACTACGTGTGCTACCTCCAAAATAAAAATCTAAATCTCAATATTTCTCTCTACCTTGCCTGCTACCATCCTGATCTTTCCCTGGGTTGCTAAGTAGCTTCCTATCAATTTTCCCTTCTTTGTCTCATTCCTCAATAATGTTAAATCATCAGAATTAACACTTAAAAAATTAATCTGTTGTGAACCTTCCATGCTTGATTCTCTCTAATGGTTTCCATTGCTCTTAGGTTAATAAAGACCCTCTACTACAGCACACAATGTATTTTCAGATCTGGCCCCTGCCTGCCCACCCTTAGTCATTGATGTACAAACAGGAATCACAATTTGGCTCAATACATGCAAACAGATCAGTGCAGTTGTGAAGTGTTTCACTCAGTGTGAGGACAGATTTACAGAAAGAGCAATTGGAAGAATAAATAACAGTTTGTCAGACAGACAGTTGTATGAACATGTAAGGAGCCCTGGGAAGGGAACAGGATAGAGCATTTCAATAAATGGTATTTTTCCAAATACCATTGTGGTGGTATAATAAATTCCATTGTGGTTTACTAAAGGTAATAACCTATCAAACAATATCTCAAGTCCTAAAGAATTTTTCAATGGTGTCCAAAGCACTGTCAACTCAAAAATTGTGTTTCATTCCTGCAATGAAGGTCTCAAAACTGGGTGTTGCTACATCAAATTACTGTTATGATACTACATCTTAGAGTATGGGGCATAATTCTATATGCTACATTGCAAACATATTCAGAGAACTTATTGATATGTTAAAACAATCTCATAGAACAGAGCTTAATGAACTATAACTATAGGCCAATGTGGCCCACTGATTGTATTCGTAAGTAAAGTTTTATAGGAACACAGACACACCCATTCATTTACATACTGCCTATGGTTGCTTTCACACTAGAACACTAGATTTAGTAGTTGCTATAGATGTCTTATGACCCTACAAAGCAGAAACTACTTGCCCTCTGGACCCTTACAGAAAAAGTTCACAAACCCCTACCACAGAAAGTGGCTTTGGATTACTTATTAGTGAAAATTTAAAACATATGACATTTTTCATGGGTTAGGTAAACAGCACAGTTTTTAAATGTGGTAATAATGTAGTTAATGTTTATTATTATTCCTGAGATAATTTAATTGTTAAAGAAAATACTGTGGTTTACATAAAGGCCCCGTAAGTAAGGTATCATTGCTGTGTGATCAGCTAATACTTTCAGACTTGAAAACACCTTTCAGTACATCCTTTAAAAGAACAACAATGGGAAGTGATTTGCTGAAATAAAAAGGTTATATCTGGCTCAAGCCCAAACTGCTTGAGGCTATGTAAAAATCTGAGAAGATGCAGACATAATAGGCTCACCAGGTTGGAAGTAATATCACCTTTTTCTAAATGCAAAGTCTAATCCTATGCCAGTTACTAAACTGAGTTTGGTTTTCACTGACAATTAACCTCTTATTTTCTGCATGCATATAATTTTTTGTTCAAATATACTCTAAGTTGCTTGTCACAGCATGCAAGAGATTTTTAAACTGTTCTTGAACTGAATGTATTTAAATAATTTCATTAAGTTTTATGTTTGACTGAATTAAAATTTTTGATCTTCAAATGCTTTACTGCATTTTAATGGTTCACAAAATGATTTTTTTCATATTGAAATTTTGCAGCTGACTGGATGACATTGTACAGTAGCTGTGTATGTGCCTGATAGTTTACGTCATTTCATTAGTGAAGAGGAGAAGAAAATTTGATAATTATAACCACTCAGAGAAAAAGTTCACATCAGCAATAAGTTATTTTTCTCCTTATTTAATGTAGCATTTTAATAAGATGATAATTCTAATAATGGGAAATATGGTTAGCAAAAAGCCTAGAGCTTTTGTACAAGGGGAAAACACAATAGCCTACCTTGAATAGTAAAACACCTCTAACTGTGCTGACGTGGACCTTCCTGATAAAACTGCCTGAAAAATCCTACTTTGAGTACTTTACTCTTGATATGTTACATTTTCATTTGTTTCCAGGTATTTAACAATTTCTCTAACAATTTATTCTTTGACCCATAGGTTATTTGTGTATTATTTAATCTCCATATATTTGTGAAAGTTCTGGTTCTTTGGTGATTATTGATTTCCAACTTCATTCCATCATGATCAGAGAAAGTGCTTCAAATAATTTCAATCTTGTTAAATTTATAAACACCTGATTTGTGTCCCAGCATCTAATATAACCTGGAAAATGTTCTATAAGCACTAGAGAAGAATATATATCTTCTGATATTTGGGGGTATAACAATCTATCTATCTATGTATCTATCTATGTATCTATCTATCTATCTGTCTGTCTGTCTGTCTGTCTGTCTATCTATCTATCTCATCAAGTTTAATTCATTTACCACATTATTTAAATTCTCCATATCTTTATTGATCCTCTCTCTGGTTCTATCCATAGAGGAGAACAGTGTGTCAAGTCTCCCACTATCATTGTTGAAACATCTATTGTTCTCTTCCATTGTGACAATGTTTGCCTCATGTACTTTGGAGCTCCTTGACTGGGAGCATAAATATTTATGATTATTATTTCTTCTTGATGAATTGTCCCTTTCATTAATATATAGTGTCCTTCCTTGTCTCTTATGACATCTTTATATTTAAAGTCTATTTTATTTATTTGATATCATTATGCCTATTCCTACTTTCTTTTGGTTACAACTTGCATAGAACATGTTTTTCCATCCCTCCACTTTCAATTTATTTGGGTCTAAATCTCTTGTAAGCAGCATATAGATGGGTCATATTTTTTAATCCAGTCTGCCACTATGTGTCTTTTAATTAGTGAGTTTAGTTCATTAACATTCAGAGTTATTACAGCAAGGGCAGTTCCTGAATATACCATCTTATCCTTTAGCTTTTGTTTGCCAGGTCTAAATTTTCTTCTCCCTCTCCTCTTTTTTTTCTTGACATGGGCAGGCTCCAGGAACCGAACCTGAGTCTCCAGCATGGCAGGCAAGAACACAGCCACTGAGCCACTGTTGCCCATCCTCCCTCTCTCTCTCTTTTTATCCTTTAAGTTACCCTAACTGATACTCTTCAATTCTGTGCTCTCTCCTCCAGGCCTCCCTCTCCTGTCTTTTTTATTTATTTATTTTTTTCAGCCAACAGAACGAACTCCCTTTAATATTTCTTGTATGGCTAGTCTCTTTTGGCAAGTTCTCTCAGCCTTTTTTTTTTTTTTTTTTCATCTATGAAGATTTTAATCTCTCCCTCAATTTTGTAGGAAAATGTGGCAGGATAAAGAATTCCTGGCTGGAAGTCACTGACATTCAGAATCTTAAATATGTCATAGCACTGTCTTCTTGCCTCCATGGTGCCTGTTGAGTAGTCCAAGCTCAGTTTTATGTAGTTTCTCTTGTATATATTAGTGAATCTCTTTTCTCTTGCTGTTTTCATGGCTTTTTGCTTCTCTTTAAGATCTGACTTTCTGTTTAGTATGTGTCTTGAAGTAAAGCCTATTGGATTTAGTCTTTTTGGAATCTATTGGGCTTGTTTGATTTGTATATTTATGTTTTTTTATAAGGGTTGGAAAGTTTTCCCTCATAATCTCTTCAACTAGTCTTCCTATCCCTTTACTCTTCTCTTCTCCTTCTGGGATATGGATAATTCTTTTACTTGCATGGTTTGTGTTGTCTATTATCCCGCATCTTTCTTGCCATTTGTCCTTTTGTGTGTTTGAGTTCAATTGCTCTGTCTTCTAATCCACTTATTCTTTCTTCTGCCTCTTCAGATTTGCTGTTGTGAACCTCTAAAATATTTTTAATTTGGCCAAGAGCGTCTTTCACCTCAGTGAGATCTATTTTTCTATTTATTCATTTTTCTTTATGCTCTTCCAGTGTCTTCTTGACATCCTTTACATCACTATGCATATCCTTAGATAGTTGTTCCATTCTGTGTCCCCTCTGGTGATTTAATTTGGTTATTTGATAGGGCCATATCTGCTTGAATCTTCATGTGCTTTGTAAACTTCTGTTGCAAATGGGGCATTTGATTGTCTTGATATGGTTATTTTGCAAGTTGATTTCCGTCACTCATCTAAGCCTTTTTATCTCCTTGGGTTTGTGTTGAAATGCCCTTTTGGATTTGGTTTGTGGGACCTTCCCCACCAAACCAAGTCCCAGATCTCACGAGGGGATTGCATTCACTTGAGGCTCTACTGAAAGCTAGGCAGATAGGCAAGTTACCAGGCTGCACTTTCTGCTTCTTCCCAGGAGATGAAGCTCTTGAGTCACCTCTTCTTAGGCCCACTTCACCCCCATAGGTGTGACCTGGGCTGAATGGATACCTGATGTAATTCCAGCCAGGGCCGCTGGTCACGTTGCTTGTTGGAAGCTGCCAACCCTGGGCCTCGGGGATGGGTAGCGTGCACTTCAGCATGGATGCTGTTTGTGTGCCTGATAGATCTGGTGGCCCCCAGACTCATACTCAGGATGACCTTGGGCGGTGGGACTGGGTGTTTCAGCTTCCCCTGCCCACAGCCAATCCGGAAATGTCTGGGGGCTGGTTGTGGCATTCAGTTTGGCTGACTTTCTCGTCTTGGCCTCTGTCCATGCACGTCTGAGGTCTTCAGGTCTCTGTGGAGGAAGGGGAGCAATATTGGGACCCAAACAAGTCTCTTTCACTGGCTGGCTGTTGGACCAGTACCATTCCACATCTCCCCTTCTCCCGGGGGAAGTAAGTCCCCCCAGTTTCCACCAAAAAAGACCAGATGCCCACAGCAGCCTGTCTCAGGAGTAGGGAGCAGGCACCATTCTCATGCCAAATGGTCCCTGTGTTCAGGGAGAGCAAGTCTGCTGACTCCCGAGTTCCCCACAAGGATTCCTAACCGCACAGCTGCGAGGAAAGAGCTCCCAAGCCAGCTGCACGGGTAGGCTGAAATCGTGACCAAGCAAACTCATGCCTTTCTGTCCACTCCAATTTCTCTGCTTTCCCATTCAGAGCCTCTCTATATACAGTAGGAGACCCCCTGGCCACTCGCTCCTGGAACCACTGTCCTGGTTGTTTTTCCTGTATGCATGGAGCCAGGGTGAACTCAGCCTCTTGTATTCCACCATCTCCCCAGAAGTCCCCAGAGTACTTTATCTTCAACCGTCCTTCTCCTGTTTCCACTTTTGGGGAGATTGCTACTACATTGTCTTCAGCTCTTTTATTCTTCTTTTTTAGCCTCTGTCATTTAATTCTGATTCTGGCAATAGCATTTGAGTATTTGACTGAGCTAGAGCTCTAGAACATCGTTTCCACATTTGCTGGACATGTCTACAATTGCTGCACTGCTATAATGTATCTTAATAAGGAAGTCTTCCCTCATTACTCTTCCATTTCAAAATTTCTTGGTGAATCCCCTTTATTTATTCTATAAAATAATTAACAAATATCTAGTGAATAAATTTTAAGATCAGAAAACAATCAGCACAGTTAATTATGCATTATATTGTTTGATCTTCTTACTTCTCACTTTCCTTTTCTTTTACCAAAATTTATTGAGTTGGTTTTTCTCCAATTGTGATGTATTACCACCTGAGTCAGGAACAAATGAGACATTTGTTTAAACTATCAAATCGTGAGCCCCACCTCAGGCTTTCAGGAACAATATTAACGTAACGGGACTTAAAAAACAAATCCCAAGGTACCTATTACATATGCCAAATTTTGAGAACCAATACACTATGTATTCAAAACTTATAAAGTTTCTTGAAAGAATATATCCTTTTTATACTCCATTTATTGCACTCTCTATGTCATTTTTCTTTCTTTCTACTCTAATACAAGCTGTTATAATTCATATCTGGATAACCTAAAAGCCATTGGAATGATTCTTGTGTCTTTAGACTTCTTATGCTGCCAGATTTGTCATAATTTTAACATTTTACCAACTGGTTTCCTAGTGAAAAATGTACCCTTTTCTGGTTGATATTAATGTCACCTAGTTAGTTAGGGCATCTAGTTAATGCCAAGAAAAACATCTCTATAGCATTAGATTACTCATTCTTCTTAAATACATTTTCCCATTTATACCTCTGTAACTTTATTCACATTTTTCTAGGTATCTTGCCATTTACAGTTAAATTCAATTTCTCACACAAAATCCAGCTTAAATGAATCTCCTTCAAGAAATGCTCTTTGACCATATTAGCAGGACATGTGTGTGCGTGTGTGTGAGGGGCTGAGGGTAAGCCTGTCCCCTCTGATTTTACATAGCATTGCAACCCAACCTACATCTCTATTATGGTTTCTGCTCCTATGTTGAGGCAACACAGTACAATCCAGCCATTTCAAAGGTAGCATGTACTGATGTGAGAGGGCTCCACTCAGATCAAGATGGAGAGCCAGAGCTTTAGGGATCTGTTGTTTCACAGATGCTTTGAACAACCAGCAAGAACTGGCACAAATGTCTTTCTCAAAGCTCCAGAAAACAGTTACAGGACTGCTGTTAAGAGAGTGAGTCCTGAGTCAAGAAAAAGGCCACTTAAAACAATAGGATCTCTCGATGTCCTGTGTGTCCCCTTCCCCAACCCTTACTGGATCAGTGCAGAGTCAGCCCACACTCACAGTGCAGATCCCTGGCCCTTGTTCTGGAGGGAGCAGAGTAACCACTGTGCACCTGCTAGGAGCATATATGTCTGGCCAAAGCTTCCTGGTGGTGGTCACAGGGATTCCCCAACCCAGAGCATGCCTTGTGTGCAGAAGGTGGCTCACAGTGCTCTTCTACAGAATCCTATGGAAGAGCAGTCAAGTGGCTTCCTAGGACAAGGGATGCCTGGCTGTAAGCTGGAGTGCAGTACCTGGGACACTGAGGTATCTGTTTTCTAGGGAAGAGGGGGACATTTGTATCTGTGCAAACAGGAGAATTCCTAGGGCCACACTCACATGCCCAAAATAAGACATAAGTGCCTGAGGCATCACTGAAGTTTCTACACTATGGCCTGGAGCTATTCTCTAAAAAACATTGTAGGCATAAGCCTGGAGGGAGAGCATTCTCACAGGACAATCTGCAATAACTGGGTAAATTGTTTTTGTTTTTGTATTTGTGGTTAGCTCCTGGCATTCAAAGAAAGCTCTGTTACAACACAGAAGGGATAAAAGTTTAAGGTACAGATGTTACAGAGTTTAAATTCTGTATGAGAACATGTTAAAATATCAAAATGTCCAGGTTTCAACAAAAGTTAACAAAACATACAAAGAAAGGAAGCAGTGGCCCAGGTAAAGGGGAAAATTAAAGCATTAGAAATCATCAGTGAAGAGGAGCAGACCTGGAACATACCAGAGAAAGACTACAAACACGATCCTGAATATAAGTAAAGCGCTAAGGAAAACACAGACAAGAGCTAAAGGAAACCAAGGAAACAACAGATGAACACAAAGAGAATATCAATAAAGAGATGGAAATTATGACAAGGAACCAAACAGTACTGAAAATGAAAAAACAGAACATAAAAATTCCCTTATCACGGTCAGGTTCATGTGTCAACTTGGCCAAGTGGCGGTACCTGTTTGTTTGGTTGGGCAAGTGCTGGCCTGTCTGTTGCAATGAGGACATTTCATAGAATTAGATCATGATCACGTCAGCTGCATCCACAGCTGATTCCATTTGTAATCAGCCAAGGGGAATGTCTTCTGCAATGTGTGATGCTTAATCTAATCACTGGGAGCCTTTTAAGGAGGATTCAGAAGAGACAGGCTCTTCCTGCTTCGGCTGGTGAGCCTCTCCTGTGGAGTTCGTCCAGACCCTCCATCGGAATCATCGGCTTCACAGTCTGCCCTGCGGATTTTGGACTCTGTGTTCCTGCGGTCATGTGAGGCACTTTTATAAATTTTATATTTGTGAGTGTTCCCTGTTGATTCTGTTTCTCTAGAGAACCCTAACTAATACATCCCTAGAGGAGTTCAAAAGCAGATTGGAGCTGGCAGAAGAAAGATTTAGTCAACTTGAAGAAAGATGATTGCAATCATCCAGTCTGAGGAGCAGAAGAAAAAAAAAATGAAAAAAAATGGACAGAGCTTAAGGAATGCATTGTGGGAATATCAGAAGAAAAGAAAGAAAAAGAAGCAGAGAGAATATTCAAAGAAATAATGGCTGAGAAGTTACTAAGTTTAATTCAACTTTAAGACTTGAATATAAATATCCAATGCACTCAACAACTCTAAACAGGATAAACCCAAATAGACCCACACCATGAAAAATTATAATTAAGCTGCTGAACGCCACACATAGAGAGAAAGCTCCAAGAGAAAAGCAACATGTCACGTACAAGGAAACCTCAGTAAAATTTAGTGCCAATTTCTCATCATAACAATTGTGGAAAAAAGAAGTGGGATGTCATCTTTAAGGCACTGAAAGCAAAAAACTGCCAACTCAGAATTTTATATCCGGCAAAAGTCTTCTTTCAAAAATGAGAGAGATTAGAAAATCCCAGATAAACAAAAACTGAGGGAGTTCTCACACTAGAACAGCCCTACAGGAGATGTTTTAGGGAGTTCTGAATGTTGAAAGGAAAGAACAAGAGACAATATCTCAAAGCCACATGATGAAATAAAGATGCCAGTACTATTTTATTACTGGTTTATAACTCTTCTTTTTAATTCCCACAAGATCTAAAAGGTAAATGCATAAAATGTAATGAGAAATCAGTGAGTTTTGACTCATAAATTATAAACATGTAATTTGTGACAAGAGCCGCATATGGGGGGATAGAGGGGTAGAGGAATATAGTTCATGTATGTTATTGAAGTTAAGTTGGTAGCAAAGCAAGCGAGATAGGAATAGAGACTGTTAGCTTTATTTTAATGTTAAATTTTTTGAACTTGACAACTGCACTGAAGGTGGAAACACAAATGAATATCCTTGTTCTTCGGAGATATATGTGGCAGTATTAAAAGCTCAGTGACTATGATAAATAACCTATCCTCAAGTGTTCAGAAAATGGATTGACCAGACAGACAGACTGACTGACAGATTGATGACTGTGTCTGTCTATACAGATACATCACTGACTATAGCATGATGTGGCAGATACGGCAAAACATTACAATTGGTAAATCAGGGTATCTGGGAATATACGTGTATTTTAGAGTTTTCTATATGTGGTTCATATTGTTTTTGCAACTGTCCTGTAAGTTTGAAAGATTTTATAAATAAAAAGTTTAAAATTTAATGGAAAAAAATATTGATTTGACTATAATTCCAGTTTATAAAAAAGCACAACCATGAATTTAAAGCACCATTGAGAATTTCTCCTCAATTATGCACATAAATTGCATGTCACTTCTGTTAGGGATTCAGGAAAAAATGGGGGATTGGGAACAAAAGAGAAGGTTTAGAAATGAAATCTTGAAATAGTTAAAATGTACTGAAAATATACCTCTGCCTTAGAAATTTATCCCTGTATCTGAGAGAGAATTTGAGAATTTTGAAGAGCGTGAGTACAACTATGGCTGTACAAACCTAAGTTTTGATGAAGGGGGTTGAAAAATGCCTACTCAGCTGGGCTGTGCTAGGTAAATGAGTGTGCTAGTTCCTTTCTCTTTGCTTAGTGGCCCCAGAAGTGTAGAACAGTTTGCATGGATAGAAGAAAAGAACAGAGAGCGAATAAATATGTGCCAGGTGGCTCAGGTCCAGTTGAGTAGAGGCAGATATTCCAGTCTCCTTGCTCTGTGAGTTGGCCCCATGGGCAGGTACTCTTTCCAAAATATCGCAAACCTAGGACAAATTATCCTTTCTAGGTCATGAAGAAAACCGATTCTATCTGTCCATTCATTTCAATCCACCCCCACCGAACCCACTGATTATCTCTGCTTGATTTCATTAAATAGAGATCCATTTCATAGGTGCTTCATGATGCACATGGTGCTATATCAGGCACAGGGCTACTAGGGTGAAGAGTGGACGTGATCCCTCCCCTCAAGGACTGCACAGGATGGTTGAGAGGACTCCGACACCCTTACAATGATCTGGTGATTATTATAATTATCATGTGAGGTTGTAATTTTCATTCTTATAACTGTGTAAGAATATGTAACTTTTATTCTTATTTCTGGCATAAACCAAACGCTATGAGGACAAACAACATAGGAACAATTCATTCTAACTGGAGAATTCAGAAAGATCTTGGTGAATGAATCACTTCATGTGAGCAGCAAATGGCAGAAGGTTAGCGCAGCCAAAAGGGATAGAATCAGTAAAAGCCAAGAAGCATGAACAAGTTTTACAGGTTGAGGGAGAAGCATCTAGTCCTGTGGACATAGGATGCATGGAGGGGTGCAGTGAGAGGGAGAAGATGGGGCTTTCCTGTATAGGATGGGACTTTGCATGCAACTTTGGAGAATAGCAGTGATAGATGGTGGGCCCATGGAATTTATTATATTATTCTGTAAACCTTTTCTTTAATTATATTTTATTTTTTGAAAGG
>PVIY010011994.1:26937-63602 GCA_004026745.1 Myrmecophaga tridactyla | reverse complement strand
TCTAGTCATCTATCTACATATATATTTCTTATTGGTTCTGGTTCTCTGGAAGACCTTGAGTGATACAAACTCCCTAGCAGTTAGAAATCATGCCTGTTTTGAAGATGAGGAAATGAACTCAAAGATCATAAGCAACTTGCTCAAGGCCATACCATTAGGACATGGCAAAGCCTTGGTCCCACTGGCTCCAAAGCCTGCATTCTCAGTAACTCCTCTGTCTCCCCTTGTTTAGTGAGACTTGGCTGTGACACAAAATATATGCATTCCAATGTCTGGCTATTTTTGGGAATGGATGGCATTCTACTCTATATTACCCAGATACTTTCCTCAAGTGGGCAGATCACCCCCATTCTGAGCTCACCCTCAGGCTTCCTAAGAGGAGTTGCCATAGAAACCATTCCCATCATAGGCATCGCAGCCCCAGACCCTCTGTCCCAGGCCTGGAGAATGTTAACCATGAAAGACACATGGACTTCAGGGGGAAAATAAGCAATTATTCCAGGCAGTAACATTTCCCCACCGGGCACTGGTGCAACAAGTCAACCAGGAAGAAAGAGCCGGGCCCCTCTGGACAGTGGGGCTGGAACACAAAGCTCACCATTGCGTTCAGGCACCCTCCCTTCCGATGCCACGTAGCATGGACTTCACACCAATCTGAATTTTCTCCCACCTCGGTAGCAAATGTACATAGTTGCTTTAAACTAGGCAGAATCTGCCCATGGGTGGTCTTTGATTTGGAAGAAATCAACCTCAGAGAGGTGACTCACAGAAAAGAAAGGTGGCTTGACTCACTCGTGCCAGGGAGGGGGATGTGCGTGTGGAATTCACTTACCCAGAAGAAAAAGTTAAAGACAAAGAGTAAATACTTCAGATAGACGATGAGCCAGTCATCCTGCTCGCTCTTGTAATGGGCCATGGTTGCTGGGCCTGCAAAGAAGACACACGTGCTGGGTTGGGGAATCTACTGAGAACAGCCTCACCCATGGTGGTCCCTCCCTAGAGCCCACTGTCAATGTTCCCTTCATGTGGCACCAAGGGTTTAACAGTAGGCCTGACCCGGCGGGGGTGGGGTTGGGGTTGAGGCTGTGGCTTGCCACATGGAGCAAAGACCAGGAAAATGGGAGTGAACTGGGGCAGAATTTTCTAGATCTTAACTTTGGATCTCAGTTTTGCTCTCTTGACAGGTCTGACCTACAAGTCTTCCCATAGACTTTGCATTAGCATTGCTGAATTCTTATCCTCTTCCCCTGTTTCATCAGGGTTGCAGGACACAGGTTTACCTATTATTCTAGTTTGCTAGCTGCTGGAATGCAATATACCAGAAACAGAATGGCTTTTATAAAGGGGAATTTAATAGGTTGCTAGTGTACAGTTCTAAGGCTGAGAAAATGTCCCAGTTAAAGCAAATCTATAGAAATGTCCAATCTAAGGCATCCAGGGAAAGATACCTTGATTCAAGAAGGCCAATGAAGTTCAGGGTTTCTCTTTTAAATGGAAGGGCACATGGCAAACACAGTCAGAGTTTCTCTCTCATCTGGAAAGGCACATGGTGAACACAGTCAGGGTTCCTCTCTCATCTGGAAGGGCTCATGGCGAACACAGCGTCATCTGCTAGCTTCCTCTCCTGGCTTCCTGTTTCATGAAGCTCCCCGGGAGGCATCTTCCTTCTTCATCTCCAAAGGTCACTGGCTGGGGGACTCTATTTCTCATGACTATGTCATTCTTCTCTGCTCTCTTTGAATCTCTTATTCTCCAAAATGTTTCCTCTTTTATAGGACTCCAGTAAACCAATCAAGACCCACTCAAACGGATGGAGACATGTCATCACCTAATCCAGTTTAACAACTACTCTTGATTAAATCACATCTCCAGGGAGATGATCTGATTACAGTTTGAAACATACAGTATTGAATAGGGATTATTCTGCCTTTATGAAATGGGATTTTGATTAAAACATGGCTTTTCTAGGGTCCATACATCCTTTCAAACCAGCACACCTATCCTACACACATACATACACATATACACACACATGCACACACACACAAGATGTGTGTTTTACTCTGGAAACCTGCACTCTGCATCATATGAACAGGATCTCTGCTTGCATGAGTTTGCCATGACCCCCAAATCTGAGCATCTTCCCTGGAAAGGACCTCAACGATCACCCAGCTCACTCCAGCTTTTCCCTGCCCTGACTTTCCAGACAAGAAAGCAGGTGCAGACAGGCCTAGTTCACGTGGCAGGAAGAAGTTTAAGAGCCCCGGGTGCATGTGCCCCTGGGTTCAGCCCACGATTCATCACAAGCTGTAACCTCTCACTTCTCAGGGACCTCGTCTGTAAGTGGGGGCAGTAATGGGACCTGCGTCGTAGGGCTGCTGTGAGCATAAAATGGAAAAATCTCCATGTAGTATTTAGTATTCGATTCCTGGTGCCTGCCCATGCAAAAAAATGATACAGATTGTGGCATTCCTAGATAAACAAAGGCTAAGGGAGTTGGTCACCACTATACCTACACGAGTGATGGTAAAAAGAGTTCTGTGGGTCAGAAGGAAAGAACAATAGGCAATAGATCAAAGCTGCATGAAAAAGTAAGATTCTCCAGTAAAGGACTGAAATGGATAAATATAAATTCCAGTACTACTGTATTTTTGATTTGTAACTCTACTTCTTACTTCCTACAGGATCTAAAAGGCAAACACATAAAATGTAATGCTAAATCAGTGGTTTGGGACTCATAATATATACACATGTGATTTGTATCTGGAACTGTACTTACTGTATCTTGGCACATTAGTAAGTACTCAATAAATGCTAGCTAATATTATTATTATTAAAACCTCTTATTTTGAAATACCTTCAAACTGACAGGATAGACAAAAAATAATATAAACCCCACAATTTGAGAACTCTAATATTCTCCTATCCTCCCAGATACCCAGACCCACCAATTTGAACATCCTGACACATTTGCCATAGCGTTTTATCTATTTACCCATCAATCTATATACCCATCTCTCTGTCTGCCTACTAATCAATCCATCTGCTGAACACCTGTGAGTAGGCTGTATTCATCATGCTCCTCGAACATTTATTACTTCCATGTACATTTCCTAAGAGTAAGGATAGCCACACATATCCTTAAGTGCATTTACCAAGTTCAATAAATCTAACACTGATATAAAGCTTACCGGCTATATCCCAATTGTTTCAAATGTCTCAATATTGTCACTTTTTTCCCTACATTTTTTGATCCTATCTGAGGAACATGCATTGCATTTAGCTGTTATTGTCTCTTTAGTTATTCATTCTTTTTTTTTTTTAATTGTAGGAATGTAAATACAACATAAACTTTTCCATCTCAACCACTCCCAACCAAGCATAGCGGTCAGCGGGATTAATCATATTTACACTGCTGTGGTACCTTTACCACCTGCCATTACTACAACTTCCCATCTCCTCCCATAGAAAACCTAGACCCATTGTAAGCTAACTTCCTATTCCCCCTTGCCTCCCCCCCCCATGACAATCTGCACTTTAATTTCTGTCTCTAGACCTTGCATATTTTCTGATATTTTCTTTGTAGTTACCATGAGGCTTAAATTTAACATCCGATATTAACACTCCTGTTTGCTTACATACCAACTTTTCAATAGAGTACTATGCTCCATACCTCTCTGTGCCCCCACCTTTATACAGTTCCAGATACAAATCACATGTGTATATATTATGAGTCCCAAACCACTGATTTAGCATTACATTTTATGTGTTTGCCTTTTAGATCCTGTAGGAAGTAAGAAGTAGAGTTACAAATCAAAAATACAGTAGTACTGGAATTTATATTTATCCATTTCAGTCCTTTACTGGAGAATCTTACTTTTTCATGCAGCTTTGATCTATTGCCTATTGTTCTTTCCTTCTGACCCACAGAACTCTTTTTACCATCACTCGTGTAGGTATAGTGGTGACCAACTCCCTTAGCCTTTGTTTATCTAGGAATGCCACAATCTGTATCATTTTTTTGCATGGGCAGGCACCAGGAATCGAACCCTGGTCTTGGGGATGGCAGGCGAGAACTCTGCCACTGTGCCACCATTGCCTGCCCTCTATCATTTTTGAAAGGCAGATTTGCTGTATATAGAATTCTTGGTTGGCATTTTTTTGCTTTCAGAACTTTAAATGTCATCTGATTACTGTCTTGCCTCCACAATTTCCAGTGAGAAATCAGCATTTACTCTTATTGAGGCTCCCCTGTATATGACATGTTGCCTCTCTTTTTAAAAAAAAAATGCAATTTTATTGAAATATAGTATATATTCACATATCATATAATCATCCAAGTTGTACAATCAGTGGTTCACAGTATTATTGTATAGCTGTGCATTCATCACAATCAAGTTTTGAATATTTTCATTACACCAAAAAAAAATAAGAATAAAAGTAAAAAAGAACACCCAAACATCAGAAGCCACAATGCCCCCCTATTTTTTATTTATTTTTTTTCTTACTCATCTGTCCATACACTGGATAAAGGGAGTGTCTGTCCCAAGGTTTTCACAATCACACCATCACACCTTAAAAGCTCTATAGTTATTCAATCATCTTCAAGATTCAAGGCTATTGGCTTGCAGTTCAACAGTTTCAGGTATTTTCCTCTAGCTACTCCAATACACCAAAAATTGAAAAGAGATATCTATATACTGCATAAGAATAACTTCCAGAGTGACTTCTCAACTCTATTTGAAATCTCTCAGCCACTGAAATTTTATTTTGTTTCATTTCTTTCCCTTTTGGTCAAGAATTCTTTCTCAATCCTATGATGCCAGAGCCAGGATCATCCCTGGGAGTCATGTCCCACGTTGCCAGAGAGATTTACGGTCCTGGGAGTCATGTCCCACGTAGTGGGGAGGACAGTGAGTCCACCTGCAGAGTTGGCTTAGAGAGAGAGGCCACATCTGAGCAACAAAAGAGGTTCTCTCTGGATGACTCTTAGTCATAGTCATAAGTATGCTTAGTTTCTCCTCTGCAGGAGCAAGTCTCATAAGGGAAAGCCCCAAGATCAAGGGTCTGGCCCATCAGATTGGCAGTCCCCAATGACTGTGAGAATATCAGGCTTTCCCTAGGTGGGGAAGTTTAATATTTCCACCTTTTTTCCCCAGTCCCTCAAGGGAACTTCAAATACTTTTTTAATCTTCTGCCCAGATTCCTCTGGGATGTATCAGAGCATCATACCAATCTGTACAAAGCAACAGGATCTCACTCCCTATTCAAAGTTCCATGTAGTTATGGTGCTCAAGAGAGCTGACCATACAAGTTAAATTAGATAGTGTGCTACTAAAAATATAAAATTTGTACCAATTAAATATCTCTTCCTTTGGTCTCACAAAGAAGTTGAAATTTTAAAATATAGTCAGTGCCCATGCCCCTCCCCCCCAAAAAAAACAGTCAATACCATCCTTTACACTTTAGTCTGATTTACCTCAGCTCTACCCTGATCAGCTACATTCCTATCTCTAATTAAATTCTGATCACTTTCTCAGTGTTTCTAACAGTTGCTGTATGGGGTAATGCTGATTTTCATAGCTGAAGAACTCTAGCTTTGAGTCTCAGGTGTCACACAAATACCCAAAGTTCCAGGAAACGACCAGGTTATACACACAGATCTTTGCATCTCAGAATTTAGAAATAAGTTACAATTCTGGAATAGATGTGTAGATGTGACTGCTGCAAGAGCATACAATCTAGGAACCTTTACAATAGGGCTTAGCTTGATAACCTATGCCTTCAAATTCAATTCTCAGAGTTTGCACATTATGGTTAGTCCATATTGGTGAGGCATTATAATATTTGTCTTTTCATTTCTGTCATATCATTCAACATACTGTCCTCAAGATCATGCACCTAGTTGCATGCCTCACAATTTCATTCCTTCTTGCAGCCTCTCAATAGTCTATTGCACGTATACATCACAGCTCTACTTTCCATTCCTCAGTTGATGTTGCCTTAAGTCACCTCCATTCATTGCAAATTGCAAACACTGCCACCATAAACAGCAGTGTGCAAATATATTCATTCATGTACCTGCTCTCAGTTCCTTCAAGCATACACCTGTTCTAGTTTGCTAGCTGCAGGAATGTAACACATCAGAGATCGATTGGCTTTTAATAAAAGGGGATTTATTTTGTTACTTCTTCAGAGGAAAGGCAGCTAACTTTCAGCTGAGGTTCTTTCTTACGTGGGAAGGCACAGGATGATCTCTGCTGGCCTTCTCTCCAGGCCTCTGGGTTCCAACAACTTTCCCCGGGGTGACTTCTTTCTGCATCTCCAAAGGCCTGGGCTGAGCTGCGAGTGCTGAGATGAGGTATGCTGAGCTGCTTTTGCTGTGCTATGTTGAGCTCTCTCATTTAGGGACCAGCCAATGAAATCAAACGTCATTCATTACAGCAGGCACGCCTCTTAGCCGACTACCACAACACCTAACTATGGAGTTGCAGGATCATATGGCAACCCCACCCCTAGCCTCCTGTGGAGCTACCTACCACATGTCCTCCAGAGGGGTTACACCACTCTCCTTCCCTACCAACAATGAATAGAACACCCCTCTCTCTCTCTCTTCATTTTCTCCAGCACTTGTATCTTTCTGTTCATCCTTAAATAGTTTTATTCACATATCATACAATCCAACCTAAGTAAAAAAATCAATGGTTCCTGGTATAATCACATAGTCATTAGCCTTACCACTACAATCTATGAGGACACTTCCATTTCTTCCACAAAGAATCCCATACCCCTCCCGCATATCCCCTGCTGACTGACATTTAGCTTTGGCATATTGCCTTTGTTACATTCAATGGAAGCATGTTACAATGTTACTGTTAACTATAGACCCTAATTTATGTTGATTGTATTTTTTTATTTTAATTTTTGTGTGAAATATAACATATATACAAAAATATTTATGACATGTCTTCTTGATGAATTGTTTCTTTTATTAATTTTTATGCCTATTTAATGTTCTTCTTTGTTTCTTTTAATTGTTTTACATTTTAAGTCTAATTTGTCAGATATTAGTATAGCTACCCTTTCTCTTTTCTGGTTGTTGTTTGTGTGAAATATCTTTTGCCAATTTTTCACTTTCAATCTGTTTTTGTCCTTGGGTCTTAAGTGAGTCTTTTGTAGACAGCATATAAATGAGTCCTGTTTTTTAATCCATTTTGCTAGTCTATGTCCTTTGATTGAGGAGTTTAATCCATTAACATTTAATGTTATTACTGTAAAGGCAGTACTGTCTTCTAACATTTTATCTTTTGGACTTTAAAAGTCATATCTTATTTTTTTCTCTTTTACTCTTACTGATGGTCTTCATTTCTACACTCTTCGCCACACCTTTCTCTCCTATATTTTCCTATCTGCTTGTAGTACTTTCTTTACTAGTTCTTATAGAGCCAATCTCTTTGTTACTAACCGTCTCAGTGACTGTTTGAGAATATTTTAAACTCTCCCTCATTTTGACGGACTGTTTTGCATGGTATAGAATTCTTGTTTGGCAGTTTTTCTCTTTCAGAATCTTAGATATATTATACCACTGCCTTCTTGCCTTGATGGTTTCTGCTGAGAAATCCACACATAGTCTTATTGAGCTTCTGTTGTATGTGATAGATGGCTTTACTCTTGTTGCTTTCAGAATTCTTAGTTTTTAACACTTGACAATCTTATTAGTAAATGTTTTGGAGTAGGTCTATGTGAATCTATTCTGCCTGGGGTATGCTGTACTTCTCAAATCTGTAATTTTATGTCTCCATAAGAGATGGGAAATTTTCAGTGATTATTTCCCCCATTATTCTTTCTGCCCCTTTCCCTTCTCTTCTCCTTCTGGGGCAGTCATAACATGTATATTCATGCACTTCATGTTGAAATTTAATTCCCTGAGATCCTCCTCATATGTTTCTATTCTTTTCCCCATCTGATCTTTTGTGTGTAGGATTTCAGATGCTGAGTCCTCTATTTCACTAATCCTTTCTTCTGCCTCTTCAAATCTGTTGTTGTAAGTTTCCCACTGTGTATTTCATCTCTTCTATTGTGCCTTTCATTCCCATAAGCTCTGCCATTTGTTTTTTCAAGCTTTAAAAGCTCTTCTTTATGGTCACCAATGTTCCTTTATATCCTTCACCTCTTTTGCCATATCGTCCCTCAAATAGTTGATTTGTTTTTTTGACTTGATTTAATATGTTTGATTCAGCATTAATTAGTTGTTTCAACTCTTGCATCTCATTGGAAGTGTTAGTTGGTTTCTTTGCAGGGCCATATCTTTGTTTTTCCTAGTATGACTCATAATTTTTTGCTGCTGTCTCGGCATCTGATTTCCTTGATTAGTTTATTCTGGAGGTCATTTTCACTCTTTTACCTATGGTTTTCTTTTTGGCTGGTTTTGTTATCTTTTTTTTTTTTTCATTCGGTTCACTTTATTCTATTTATCTCTAGCATAGAGTCTTTTTAACTGTCCAGAATTTTTCAGCTTTTGTTTTTCTGGTTGTTCTTGCCCTGCCTAAATAGAACCTTTTTTTTTTTTAAGGATGGCCTCCCCAAGTATCCTCAACCACAGTCAGATTTTCCCAGACAAGACAGGCCCAGGTCTCAGGAGGAGAGTGTAATCAATATCAAGTTTCCTTGGAGATGAGACCCAGCAGATTGTCAGACTTTTATGTGAATCCTGTAGACTCTGCATTTCCTATCTTTCCCAGCAGGTGGTGCTTGTCAGTCTGCAGCTCCCTTCTGGTGTAAAGTGATGTGGTGTCTTTAATTCTAAGCTGACCCTGAAGCTGGCAGGGCCATGGTTAAGACAGAGGCCAAGGTAGAAAGGGGGTTAGGACTTAGCCTCTGGGGTCTGAATTCTCTGATTGAAGGCCACCACTTGAGCTGGGCCCTACACCTTTTCCTGGGGTGGAGAAGCCCTTTAAGGAATTATCACTGTCACTTGACTTGTTACTTTGCCTTTCAGACTTATCTTAACTCCACACTTGCCTAGATCAGGGCTGACTATTGAAAATGGCTTAGGAATGGACACCAATTCCCCCGCATCTCTAGGGAAACAGCTTTCTCGCAGTCCTGGTTACTGCCCTGTATGTCCTACAGCCAGAAATCCCTTGCTCCAGGCCTCATGACTTGACTGCTTTCCCCCAGTGTTCTGTAGGAGAGCTCAGAAGAGCTGCTTTCTATGTGCAGGGAAAGGGACAGTGAGTCCCTCAGGCCACCACCAGACAGACTGGGCCAGAGACACATGCTCCAAGGATGTGTACAACAGTTACTCTACTTCCTCTGGAACCAGGGCCAGGGATCTGTGCCCTGGGAGCCCCGAGTCAGGTGGGGTGGAGGAGGGCCAAGTGAGGGCACCACCAGGTCCTACTGCTTTTAAGTAGCCTTTTTCTTGATTCCAGGCTCCCTCTGTTACTGCAGTCAACTGGATTCTAGAGCTTTTGAGGGGGGTGTTTCTGCCAGTTCTCACTGATTGTTCAAAGCTTCTCACTCCACCACCTTGATCCGGGCAGGGAGGTATTACTAATACACATCTTAGATCTGGGATTGGAACCTCGGACTCTAGCATGAAAATTCCAGTCTTTGCCCCAACACTATGCTCCCTTTTCTTGTCCTGTCACCCTCTGATGGGCTTGCTTGGAAACATGGTGTCAATGGTGGTGACAGAGGCAGAGAAGGTCTATGTGGCTAGTAACACTATTTCTTCTCCATAAGTCTGAGTAACGGCCTTCGTGCTTTCCCCCCTTCCCCCTTCAGCTGCATGTACCCCCGTGTATTTGCACAGAGGGTTTGTGCTTCAAAAAAATCTTCTCTTTTAAGGACCTTCTTTGTTTTAGTATCATAAGCAATGAGGCATTGATTTTGCCCATTTCCATCTCTTTCTCCACCATTCTCAATTGGATCCTCCTTTCCCACCCCTCTGCCCTCTTCTCTGGCTGGTGCTGGGCCAAGCCCAAATAACTTCATCCTGAGCCATGGCTCTGCCTTTTATTTCAGGCTCCCGAGCTCATGGAGACAGAGAGAGGAAGAGGGCAAAAGAAAAGCTGGCTGTCTTATTTGGGGACTTCTATTTTCAGACCATAAAGAAGGTAATTTAAGACTTTTAGTCTTCTTGTTTAAAAAAAAGAACCACATTTTTCTCAGGTTTTGCTTTGTCTGAGAGCGGGGTGGTGGAAGAAATACAGAAAAAGCAAAAAAGGAAGCCTGCAAGAACGTGTAAAAGATGCTGACAGATGGGTCAGCCAGGGACAGGAAGGAGAGTTCTTATACGGTCCTCTGCAGGCGGCTCTAAGGTGCGTCTGGGTGCTGGGACCCTCAGAATCCTCTGGACCCCCACTGGCCTCAGTGAATAGACAGGTTTGTCTGGGGATTCTCTTCTCCCGCCTGTGTTCTCTTCGCCCTTCTCCCTGCACGGCCTCCCCTCCCAACCAGGGGCCACTGGACTTATACATGAGAATCCTCTCTAGAGGATTGACCCTCTCCAGTCAATAGGTCGGGGGGAAATTAGATTTTTTTAAAAGAACTTTAGGAAAAAGGCAGAGATGAACCCAAAAGAACAAATTTCTAATGGTGAAATTTCAGGCATTGGCAATAGAGAAGATAGAAACACAGAATGTCAAAGTCAGAGGAAACCTTTGGGTTCACTTAATTCGACCCTCAGCTTTTGTATGGAAATTAACATGGGGATGAGTTAAGAAATACATTTTTAAAGTGACCTCTCTAAAGTTGGGTTCCTACCCCTCCTCCAATGTTCTGTCCTCCACCTCACCCTTACCAAATGTGGGGCTCTTTGCTGGGGCTGGTGGAGGCCCCAAAGAAGTGTCAGCACTAGCTTGGAGCCAGATGCCAGGTTCTGAAAGTAGTCCTGCTATTTACCAGCTGTGTGACCTTGGGAAAGTTGCTTAACTTCTCTGTGCAGCTAACATTTATTGAGCAAATATTATATGCCAGACATAGGACTAAGTTCCTCACATACATTATCTTGTGCCATCCTTCTAATAAATCCTGTGAAGTAGGGTTATTCCCATTTTGCAAGATAAGGAAACTGAGGCTTTAAAAGTTTAAATAACCTACCTACCCAACTTCACATTGCAAGTGAGTGGCAAAGCCAGGATAGAATGTCTCTGGGCCCAAGCTCTTCCTCACTGTGCTCTCAAGACCACAGCTGCCAAGGGAAGGAAGGAAGGGAGGGCCAGACACTGCTGGTTCCCTCTAATATTTGTTCTCCCCCTCTTCCTTTGGAATACAAACCCCCAGGTTTAGTTGAGTACTTGGCCACCTGGAGCAGTCAACATTTCCCAGCCTTCCTTTCTGCTAGGTGTAGCCATGATTAACTGCTGGCAAATGGGATGTAAGCGGAGGTGTTGCATGGAACTTCTCAGAAGTATCCTTTTGGGGGTGTATGGTTACATTTGATAAGAAAGCGAATCTTGTCATTGTTGGGTGCAGAATTCTATATGTCCATTTGGTTAAATTTGTTAATTGTACTATCTGGATCTTCTACTTCCTTACTGATTTTATGTCTCCTTATTCTATTGACTATTGAAAAGATATTTTACCGACTCCTACTATGAAAGTGAATTTTTCTAACCCTCCTTTAATTCTATCAATTTTTGCTTTATATATTGTGAAGCTATTTTATGAGTTACATACAGACTTGGGGTTCTGATATCATCCTGGTGGAACAAACCTTTTATCATTAATAAATACTTCTTTTTATCTGTAATAATCAGAATTGTCCTTAAGTGAGGGGACATGTCTCTTCACAACCTTTCCTTCTTTCTGTTGGTGGGGATGCTGATGTAATGGCTGGAGCTCAAGCAGCCATGTTGAGCTACAAGCTGGAAAGCATAGGTTGAGAAAGGCAGAGCAATGAGTAAAAGGGGCCTGGGTTTCAAATGATTTAGAGTTACCTTATCCTTCCTGGGTCACTTACCTCCAGAAATAATTTACATAAGAGATCAACAAACTTTTTACTTGTATTGGATATTTTATCACTTGCAGCTAATTGACCCAAAATGATAGGGTAGAGAGATCAGTGGGAGCAAAGCTGTGTGAGGACATAGTGTCTCAGGGACACTACAGGTGGGACAGTGTAACCAGAGGGTGATGTCAGGCACTAAAATTGTTTTGAACACACCCCATATATTAATTTATAAATTGTATTCATATACTACTCTCAGCCTATGAAGTAAATATATCAAAGCTTAATTTTACTCTTTATTTATTTATTTTTAAACACTGGAGACTAACAGAAATATCAATATAATGATTCAGGAGTCATACTCATTTGTTAAATCCTATCTTCTCTTTTATAACTCCACCTTTTCTTTTAATCTTTTTTAAAAAATCATTTATTTTTATTGCTATATGTTATATAGTCACATACCATGTAATCATCCAAAATGTACACTCATTGGTTCACAATAGCATCATACAGTTGGGCATTTATCATCACAATCAACTGTTTTCTTTCTTGTGAAAAATAACACATAAACAAAAAGGCAATAAATTTCAAAGCACATCACAACAATTAGTTGTAGAACAGATTTCAGAGTTTGGTATGGGTTACAATTCCACAGTTTTAGCTTTTTCCTTCTAGCTGCTCTAAGATACTGGAGACTAAAAGAGATATCAGTATAATGATTCAGCAGTCATATTCGTTTTCTAAACCCTACCTTCTGTGTATAACTCCACCATCACTTTTGATCTTTCTCCCACTGTTTTTTAGATGAAAATAATTAGGAGCAGAAATTCTAATAAGTTCTTCCTATGCCCCAGTGGTTTGTCCTGAAAATCTACTCTGAAGATCGCTGGTGTGGAGTGTGAATGGAGGAGGCGAGGAGGGGCAGGTGCAGAGTTCAGTAGGGGTCAGATCAAGAGAGGCCTCCTATAGGCTGAGCTAAGGGACTTGAACTCAGGCCCTGAAGGTGATGCAGAAGCATGGAGAGTGTTCAGCACAGAAGTTCTGTGATGAGCTTTGTGTTTCAGAAACAGCCCTCTGGCTGCACAGAATATCTGCCGCGGCAGAAAAGGGATGGGGCTGGCTGGGTGACTGGAGATTGCTTAGGAAGTTGATGCTGAAGTCCAAGAAAGAGATGCTGAGATGTGACCCCGGCCCGTGGCAGTGGGGATAGAGAGCAGGGGACAGAGGCCTGACTGGCACAGAGGGAGGCCACACCAGGCAGGCAGTGTGCGTGCAGAGATGGCAGAGGGTGGACCCCCGGGGAGTCCTGGCATATCGGAAGGGAGCACAGGAGGAGGAAGTCATGCAGGAAACTGCTGGGTGCTGGGGGAGGTGGGGAAGGGGGGTCAGAGGAAAACCAGGAAAGTGCAGGGACCTAGAAGCCAAGAAAGAGGGGTGGTCTACTGGGCCATGTGCTGCAGCGAGAGCCCACCTAGAGAAGGACTCATGGGCTCATCTTTGCTGGAGCAGCACCAGGGGAAGACGGCAGTGGGTTAGGGATACGTGCGAGGGGAGGAACAGGAGACCCGAAGGAAGGTTGTTTTTTTTTTTTCCAAAGGAGGGGCCCAAAACAGAAGCTAGAAGAATACCAAGGGTGAAGAAAGGTGTTTGTTTTTTAAATAAGGAGGGCTAGGGCGTGCTTATTTCTCTGGGAAATACTCCAAACCCCATGAACTTAACTCCCCCTGCCTCTAGTGAAACAGGACCGGCTGAAGGAAGCACCTGTTTCTAGCCTTTTAAACAACCACTCCTAGCCCATCTCCCCAGGTGCTTCCAGATGTCTCAGGGACCTGGGAGACCAAGAGCTGCCTTACTGTGCTCCCTTCTCTAGGACCTTGTCCCGCCCATTCTCCCCAGCCCCCGCCTCCGGTTAGAGAGTGGTTCACAGCATGTGGAAGGGGGCGCGCAGCGCTCCAGCAGCCCCTGGAGAGGAGAAAAACAAACACACTCTTTTTAAAGTGGTTTTATCTTCCCTTACCAGGGAATGGAGGAACTGGGACTTTGGATAATGCCTTAAACCATTTCTCTGCGCTTTGAGGAGTGTCGTGATTTCTGGGAAAGAGACTGACCTTTCTGGTTGGGTTTTCTTTCTGCCCAGGGGAGTGGGGATTGGACTTCCTGAAAGGATTGGAAGTGGGAGGAAGCGGCCTTGAGGGACAAGAGCAGACAAGGGGGGTGGGCAAGGCAGAGACGCTCCCCCAGGGGAGGCAGCCAACATGTGTTACGGAGTCAGGACAAAGAAGAGGTAGGTGTCGCGCCCCAGGCCGCCTTCAGCCAAGCCCCCTTGGGGCTTCTGTTCAAGCAGGGCCCTGAATCTGAAATTCCCCTCCTTTCTGCTTCTTCACTCCTTCCAGGGCTGGAGGGACCCACCCTCTCTTCCCGGACCCCATGGCAACCCCAGTGCCCACTGACGACAGCAACTGATTTCTCAACACCTGAAGGGAAAAAAACAAAACCAAAAACACACTGATTTCAACTTTCTTTAGAAATTCCACTTCAGCTTGTTGAAACTGTGCTACTGAGAGACGCCTGCCCTCCTCTGGGTGTTTGTCTTCCCACCCACAGGGTAGGGCAGTGGTTCTCAAACTTGACTGGGCACCAGAATCCCTGGAGGGCTTGTTAGAGCCCAGGGGGCTGGGCTTTCTGATTAAATAGGTTTGAGGCAGGACCCCTGAGGACTGGCTCTCGGGTAGGATGATCGGCCAACTTGATTTGCCTGGGACCGAGGGGTTTCTCCCAACACCAGACTTTCAGTGCTAAGCCTGAGCAAGCCGGGACAGCTGGTCACCCTTCTCCCAGCTGCTGGTCTGAGACTGCACTTTGAATCAAATGTTCCTTAAGATTGCTTCTGGTTCTGAAAGTGCCCGTCTCTGGAACATGTCTCCTTCCTATCGGGCAGGAACGGCACACAACGCTGGGCGTGTCCTCACACACAAAATCCACATTCAGGACACGGGGCCCGATGAGACGCCAGCGCTTTCTCAGGCAGCCTGGGAATGTGGTGTCGGGTCCCTTCTCCTCCAGACCAAGGTTCTGGCTGCAGAACAAAGCCAGGATTCAGGGGCAGCCAGCAGGCCCGGGGGCCACAAGACATTACAGGAAAGCAACCGCAGATGCCTTGATGGTGAAGTGATGTCTTTTGGGGACTTCATGTGAGCCAGATAATGTCTGAGACTTGGGGTTTATTGTCTCTCCCACTTGCCCTCACCCCAAGTGAATGAGTCTCAGTGCAGAGAAGAAGAGGGGAATGTGGAAAGAGCCCAGCTGGCTGGCCAGATGTACTTGAAATCCTGGGGAACAGGGCAAGGCTCCAACCAAGGAAGCCCCAGGGGGCAGAGTGGACCACAACTCCAGAGGCTGAGTTGAGTCCTCTGAAGGCGATGGCAGCAAGGAGTGGGGAGTGCTTGGAGTGTTTGAAGTGTTTGGGAGTTGATTTTATGAATTGTACATAAATGCACGACATTGGGAGCCCCTGGGTCAGTCACACCCTTCGCTCACTCCAAAGACACTTACTGAGTCCCTGCTCTGTGCCAGAATCTGAACTTAGAGCCACTCCACTTGGTCCTTTAGGGAGCTTTCAGTGGGGCACAGATTCACGAATAACTTCCAAACGTGGAGAGGGATTTAAGAGACATGTTGGCAAATCCTTTTGGTAGCACAAAGGAAGAGAGGACTGGGGGAGAGAGGCATCGAATCTGGCCCTAGAGGGCAGGTAGGTTTCTACAGGTAGAAAAAAGAGGGCAGGCTGCTCAGGTAGAGGGGGCATGCGAGGAAAGCACGGAGGCATGGCTGGGTATGGTGGGCCTGGGGAATGGGTCTTGTTCAGCTGGGCTGCAAAAAAGCCTGCAAAGTCAGGCTACAGCCACACTTAGTTTGGACTTCTCCCCCCGCCCCACACACACCCTGCTTTTTCCATACTCTCTGCTCCTGGGAGCTCACCAGTTTTTTATTCTGTCTGCTTCCATTAAAAAAGAAAAAAAGCCCGATATGGGGTGCCCTGATTCTCCGTTTCCGATGGGGAGGGCACCCTGTATCTGGTTCGGGGAGCTAGGGCAGAGCTCCTGGGGGGCTTGGTGATTCTAAAATCAATCCAGACCCCACCCCACTGCTACCCTCCAGTAAAGTAAGTGCCGATTTCCACCTCTGGGTTCTTGGCCCACAAGAGGCCGTGTCTGCACAATGGCCAAAAGCAGAAGGAAAGGGGGGGAAAAACAGTCTAAGTGGTTTATTTAATTTATAACTTAATTTTAGCTTCTAAGGAAACCTGGTTCTTGTCCCCATGAAGTGTGGTTCCTCCCCCATGCAGGCGACTTCATCCTTCTTTGTCCTTGTATCCCTTTTATTTAATTTCCACTTGTCTGACCCACCCCTGGTGGGTGGACAGTGTGACTGTATGTCCTTGTGAAGCAATCTGAAAAGTGGGGCTTCCTCAGACCCTCTAAATGGGACAGCAGGAAGGAGCTAAAAAGGATGACTCAGCTCAGCTCCTTCATTTGAGAACTGAGGAAGCCGAACCCCAGGGAGGGGTGCCAGTTGGTATAGCCAAAGTCACACTGCCAGTTCCCAGCAGGAAAGCACCTGGTCTCCTGTCTTCAGGCCTCCCTTGCTCACGACCACCAAAACTTTGATCAGCTGATATAAAAAATAATGAAACATTTATTAAATGTGAAGTATGCACTAGACACTAAGCTAAGGGCTATATGGATATTAATTGATTTCATACTTAAAATAATTCCACCATGGGATATTACTCCCTTTCACAGAACAGGAAACCGAGGCACACACATGTGCATAGCAGGGTGCAGAGGCTTTACTTTTCTCCGGGCAGACTGAAGACTGGCTCCTTGCAGTTCCTTTTGGCTTGATGGTCTGTGGTTGAAGCTGAGTTGGATGAGGGGAGGGCACAGCCCAGGGGCCTGTCCTGGCACAGAGCCCAGTCAGGGCCTGCAGAACGCAGCTGGGGCACTGCTGTTGCCTCTCCGGGCTGCCCCAGATCCTGGCAGGATCCTCGGTCAGGAAAAGCACGATGGCTGTCACTACAAAGATGCCACACTGCCTGGGGCACTTTCTGGGGGGACCTCACACTTCTCCCGTGTCCTCTAGCTCCTTGGCTTTGGGGCTAGGGATTTGGCAGCTGCCTAGGCTGCCGAGGCTGGCTGGGCAATAGGGCCTCTGGGCAACCACTAGTTTTTTCTTTCATGGCTGTATATTTGTGGCGTGCAAGGTAAATGAATGCAGACAACTCTTTCGGGCAGAACTTCAGGTTCAATTGCTAAGTACAGGGTCACGTGGATGGTGCGGTGGCTGCATCTTGAATGCAAATCCTAGCAGCAAGAATTCTTAGTCTTTATACCTGAGAGACATGCTTTCCTATTTTCAACTTCATTTGCAAGTACCAATATGCATTATACGTATAAGTCAGGACTCCTCTTGTATGTTTAGGCAAATGGCTTGGCTCTCTCCTTATTCCCTACATTTACACATATATGGAGAGTCTTTGGAGGTTTTGCCTATAGACCGTCTTCATCTTTTGCTATATTTCCCTTGGGTCCTTTGATTATTTTTTTTAAAGCTGTGGTCCAACCCATGAAACAAGGACTTCTCCGGTGCTTATGCCAAGAATCAGAGAAAACAAAATAAAACAAACCAGCATGAGCCAGCGGGTCAGGAGATCTGGCATGAGCCCCAGCTGTCACAATCTACAGCAGGTGACCTGGGCAGACCCTGTGACCTCTCAGGCCTCAGCTTCCTCCTCTGTGGAAGGGAGGTGATGCGGGTCCTGGCTCTCCCTCCTTCGCAGGGTGATGGCGGGGATCAGATGGGGTCAAGAATTTGCAAGAACCATGTGCACTGTACATTTATAACTTCCCTGTCATGCAAGGTAAAGGAGGTATTGTAACCAACTCTCTGGGCGCTTCCGGAATGAAGGGCAGCGTGGAGGCCACCCGAAATAATGCCTAAGCCAGAGTCTGGGTATACGGGCTCAGGGGCCCGCAGGCTCACAGCCTTTGCACCTGAGCCAGACCCTCCTGCCAGCGGACAGAAGACTCTGCTCCCAGCTGACAGCGGAGAGCCCACTCGCAGAAAATCCAGACCTTTATTTCACAAAGTAGGTTGGCTCAGACAGGAAAACCGTTTTAAAAGAAGAGGAAAAAGGCAAGGGGTACGGTGGATGTGAAGCATCTCATCTCGGTTCTCAACATTGCAAGGCACTGCAAAATGTGCGCCCTCGGGGCAGGGCAGGGAGGGGGCTGGAAGGCAGGGCGGGTCTGAGGGAGTCCCGCAGGGCAACGCAGGCCGGGCCTCGGCCACCACAGCTGGGAGACAGGCACGGGGCCCCAAACACCTTTTTGGTGCTTCTCACTCTAGTCACCTCCACCCTTCCCTTCCCTTCCCTTCCCTTCCCTTCCCTTCCCCCAGGGGCCTCGAGGCCCACACCTCCCCACCCCTATCCCACTCCTGTGACTTGTGCACTGTGCCTGGACTGAGAGGCCTGGGATCTGGTTCCATTTCTCTCTAACTTCTTCTGTGACTTTGGACCTATACTTTTCTTATTTATAAAACTGGAACGACTCTACCTTCCTTACCAGGTGGGATAAGGATGCCACTCCATTACAGGACTTACTGCCTGCACGTTAATTTTCTGACCTTTTCTGCCTCATCTAAGGCTCTGTGTATATTGTTAACAGCTAACAGTTACTGATCAATGCTGCGTGGCGGGCATGGCGCTCGGTACTCTGGATTTCCTCTTTTAATTCAGTGAGGCGGACCTGGGGGTGTTGTCCCCAGATTACAGATGAAGACTCAGCAGGGAGTAACGCTGTTAGCAAGTGGGGGGTGGGATTCAGAGTTCGGAATGAGCTCTTAGCACAGTGTTTAGGTTTGCTACAGCTGATGAAATGCATATACCAGAAACGGGTCGGCTTTTACAACTGGGACTTATTAGTTGACAGGTTTACAGTTCTGAGGCCACAGAACTGTGCAAATCAAGGCAGCAACAGGATGATACCTTCTCCCCAAAAACCAGCTACGGGGATCCTCAGCTCTGCTCTCACATGGCCAGGCACATGGCGATGTCTACTGGTCTCTTTTTTTCTCCCAGTTCGCGTTGCTTCCAGCTTCTGACTTCAGTGACCTCCTTCTGAGCCTCTGCATGTCTGCTTGTCTCTCAGCTTCTCTGTGGCTTTTTTCTATCTTTTATCTTCTTATAAAGGACTCCAATAAAAGGATTAAGACTCACCTTGAATGAACTGGGTCACACTCAATTGAAATAACCCAACCCAAAAGTCCCACCTACAATAGGTCTACACTCACAGGAATGGATTAAAAGAACATGATCTTTCCTGGGGTACAAAATAGCTTCAAACCATCACATCCTTAAAATGTCGGTCTATCCGGGACAATGGGGTTTATTCGTATTGTCTTACTTACTCGATAGTAACTACCTTTAGTAATAAGCAGACTTATTAGGGGTGTCCCCTTTTGCCTAAAAGTTGTCCCGATTTGGACATTAAATCACATGTTCCCCCTGGCTCTTCACCACAATGTGAAACAGCTTCTAACAGTATTCACTGTTTCTCAAGCCTCGGGGGTCCTTCTGGCCCCATCCCCCCACCCTCCATAGCTCTCTCCAACTCCACACTTCGACCCCAGGCTCACCAGCCCCACCAACTAGGCCCAGGCCACGCCCCTCTCTTACGGACTGAACTGTGTCCCCCCCAAAGGTATGCCGAGGCCCAATCCCCAGTGACTCAGGATGTGGTCTTATCTGGAAATAGGGTCATTACCAATGGAATTAGGTGGCTTAAAATGAGGTTATACTACAGCAGGGTGGGCCCTCAGTCCAGTCTGACGGCTGTGCTTGTAAGAAGAGGAAAGTTGGACACAGGCAGACAGGTGAGGGGAGAGGGCCACATGACAACAGAGGCAGGGGGACTACATGCCGGCAAGCCACTGTCAGGAGTCAGGAGAGAGGCATGGAACACGTTCTTCCATACGAACTTCAGAGACAGCAGGGCCCCACCAGCACCCAGATTTCAAACTTGTAGCCTCCAGAACTGTTGTGCTGAGCTGCCCAGTTTTTGGTACTTTATTAGGGCAACCCTAGAAAGCTAAGACAGCCCCTAAGTAACTTTCTTAGCTAAAAGATGAGCTCAGTTCTGTGTCTTGACCACCTGACACAGCCCCTGATGCATCGGTGTCAACAGAAGTTGAATGAATGAATGAATGAACAAATGAGCCAAAGAGTCTGGGCAAGCTCATGAGCTCTTTAAGATTAGTTATGTAAATATTTTTTTCACCCCAGTCATTGTTCCACACAGTTCCCCTGGAAACATATATCAAAGAGAATGAAAAAGAGAGAAGCCAAACTTAGAGCATTGCTTTTATAGCCTGAGCCTGTGCTGAAGTGTAGGATGCATCTCAGCAGAGCTTTTTTAGTGCAGGTATCATCCATCGGCTCTCCCAGCAGAGCTTCTGGGAAAGTCCTGCACAGGCGAGCTCAGGCAGAGTCTTGATTTTTCTGCCCAGATCTTTATCTTCCCTCTCCTCAGCATCTTCCCTTCCCACATTTTTCAATTCCAGCCTCAGGTGGGAAACACAGACCTGTGTCCATTGTACATTAAAATGAAAAATACTTCTAGGAACAATCCAAACAAAGCACAGGTGGGAACAGGACTGCCCCACTGATGAGTGCAGTCAGGGGCTTCCTAGAGGCGTGAGTCCTCGGAAGAAACACAGGGCAAGAGGAGGCAGCGTGTGCGGGTACTGGAAATGCAGATGCAACCTGCCCCCTTCTTCTGACCCCAGGCCTTAGAAATGGACCTTCAGCAGAGGCTGGGAAAGCCCGGAGCCCCTGAAGCCCACCACCAGTGGGATCTCAGCCCCCCACAAGCACGCGTGGCTTCCTTCCTCTCCTCCTCCTGGAGCGCTCAGCCGCCACAGGCTTTGGCGCTGTGAGACACGGAGTGCGTGCGTGCACTGGATTTGAAAGGAGCTCATTAAATAAACAGATGTCTGGTCCAAGGAAGGCAGGCCTTTCTGCCTCTGTTTCAGAAACGTGTGACCTCCTAACCCTGGGTGCAAGGTGTTTTAAGGCACTGGGAAACCACCTCTGGCCCCGAGTGCTCCCCATCCTCTCTGGCTGGTGGTCTGACCCCCCAACCCCCCACCCCCACAGTGTCAGGCAGTGAAACCTGGTGGGGAGCCTCATCTGGGCCAGGTCTCTCTTAATTCTCAATAACCCAGTGAGGCAGGGGCTGTCACCTCCATTTCAGAAATGAGGAGACTGGAGGACCCAAGAATCACACCCTGGTGCCATTGGTGTCAAAGCCACTCAGGTTTGGGCTTCCCAGCAGGCTCTGAGGAGGAAGAAAAGTTGTCCCCACCCAGAGGCACCTCAGGCCCACTCTGGACTGTTACAGGCAAGAAAAATAAACTTCCTGTTGTGTCTCTGATACAGTGGTTTAGCCTTTTCTTTAACTAAATCATGTCTCTGTGAGCCAGTCTTTGTATAATGGCCCCCTCATAAAGAGGAGGCAAAAAAACCACTCTAAGAGCAGCACATGAGTCCTTAATCAGACTAGGACGTGGAGCCAAGATACAATTTCAGACATAAGCTTCCAGAGACGGATTTAATCACCATGCATCACATTTCCCAAACGACCAGTTTCCCAAGTCTCCCCCATTTCCCTGGATCTTATTGCCCATTTAAATTACCATTGTATGGTTCTCCTCTCTTCACACCCAAGGTTCTGAAGCTTCACCTCCTCAGTCAGTCATTCTGCAGCCTACCACGGTCAGACCTCCTTCTCCTCTACCATTCTCCTCATGCCAAAGTCACCTCTAATTGCCAAAGCCAAAAGCAGCTTTTCAAACCTCAGCCACTGCACCTCTGCTGCGTTGGAAACCATCAATCACACCTTTCTCCTGAAGCGCTCCCTCCAGCCCCTGGTTACACGGCACCCCCTGCTCCTGCTTCTTTTCCTATGGCTCCAATTCACCTTGACCCAAACACCATGACCACCAAGTCTCGGACTCTGTCCTCTCTTCCTCAGTCTCCTTAGTTCCTCTTCTTGACTCACTCTAATGCTGGAATTCCCTCCCGGGTAAGGTTGGGAATGGCATCTGTACTTTGCCTCTTGTCTTTCCCTTGCCAACTCCACTCATGTCTAACTAACTCTATCTTCTACTAACAAGTTGATGACTCTCAAAAGCCCACCTAGCTCTAGGCTCACGCACATGGCTATGGGCCCCTGATGCTCAACATAGCCAAACCAAGTCAATATCTTCCCTTGCCAAACCATCCATCCTGTTTTCCTAATCCCAGAGAGCGACATGACCACCCGGCCACCTGTCCAGCACAGGACCAGTGCAGAAGTATGTTCAATGCCCCCTTCTTTCTCAGCATCACCATTTCCTACCCCAGTACTTAATACTTTTCCCATGACGTCCCCATTTGCATTTCTCCTAATGAACTTCTCATGAATCCACCCATCTACTCTTCCTGCTGCTCCTGCCATAATTTGGGACCCCATTCTCATGTATCTTTGCAGTAGTGTGTTGGCTAATCATGCTTCTGTTTTCTAATTAATTAATCTGTTAACTCATTGAACATTCGAGGGTTCATTACATGGCATGAAATGTGCTAGGTGATGGAAACTAAAAATAAAAAGAATGAAGAAAAGAAACAAAAAGAAAAGAGAATGAATAAAACAGTCTCAGACTGCAAAGAGCTCCCAATTGGGAAGACAGACACATAAATATCACTTTAACACAATGTATGAAGTTCACAGAGAAAAATATGAGCAGAGTAGGAAACTGAAGAGGGAAGTATCGGCAAGTCTTAGAGGATGAGCAGGAACTAGACAAAGAAAGAGACAAAGCAGGTCTACACCAGGCTCTAGACTTAGGGCTTTATTTTGTAAGCAATGGGGAACCACTGGACTTTCCAATCCAGGAATGAGAAAATCAGAGTCATCACTTATGAGGTTAAATTAAATAAACCCAAATGGTTTAGCAGCTTAAAAGCCAGAGCCTAGGATTGGGGAATGAGCATTCATTTAAATGAATTCCAATAATATCCAAGGAGCTCTTCTATCTGAAGGGAGAAGAAGGTATGCTGAATCGATTTTCTGTACAGTCTAGAACAGTTGAGGCTTGTGCTGGTTTGAAGCGGTTCTGTACCCCAGAAAATGCCATGTTCTTTTAACCCACTCCTGTGTGTGCAGACACAGGTGGGACCTTTTGGTTAGGTATTTCAATTTGAGATGTGACCCACTCCATTCAAGGTGGGTCTTAATCGTTTTACTGGAGTCCTTTATGAGAGGATAAAGAACAGAGAAAGCCAAGAAAGCTTAGAGAGAAAAACCTCAGAGAAGCTAAGAGAGGACCCACCAAGGGAGCCACTAAAGCCAGAAGCTGGAAGCAATGAAACCCAGGAAGAGAAAGACCAGCAGACGCCAGCCATATGCCTTCCCATGTGCCAGAGGTGTCCCAGATGCCAGCAGCCTTTCTTCAGAGAAGATATCCTCTTGTTGATGCCTTAAATTGGACATTTTCATGACTTTAGAATTGTAACTTGTAAGCTAATAAATCCCCATTGTTAAAAGCCAGTCTGCTTCTAGTATATTGCATCTCAGCAGCTTTGGCAAAAAAAGGCATGGCCTTCTGAAAGGATATCCAGCCCTGCATAGCTGAGTCCACGGCCACTGGCCCAGGCTGTTTACCTGCATGGGCAGACCCAGCTAGAGGAGCAGAGGAGGCCAGTGGTGAGAAGTTAAATCCCAAATCCACGGGGAAATCACCGCCTCACTGAACGAAGAACACAGAATTTACATTTTGACATAAAAAAGGAATACTGCACTGCCTAATATACTTACTACTTCCGCCCAAGCCAACTGAGCTATCATGAAGAGTACAGGCTATAGTTATTCCCACACTCAGAAATGGGTCTATATTGTAATTTCCCCCCATCTTCTGGAATAATGGATCTCTGATCACCACCCAAAGAGGCCTGTTCCTTTCTCACCCAGGTGGAGGCAGACGCGCGAGGCTGGCCGGGCAGGAGCTGCTTGCTGAACACCCCAAGCAAAGGCTGGCACTTGGCATCAGGAGGACCTGGTTGGGGGGACTGTGTGCTCCTGCAACGCAGGAGGGGACTGGTGCTGAGGGCAGGAATTGCCAAGGCAACGCTAGGCTTGTCTACTGACGGACGTGGTGTGGATTTATACATGCGGTGGGATGAGCAGAAGCCCAGGTCTACAAGAAGACCATCTTTCCTTCTTCTTGTCAGCACCTTGGGCAAGTCTCGGCCCCTCTTTCTGCCTCAGTTTCTTCATCTGTATAATGAGAAAGTTGGTATTCTACCAGTAGCTTTTTCTTTCCAACAAAACCTTATATAGAACCCTAAAATATAAACCAGATAAAGTATAGTGTCTCTGTTTGAAGGGGTATAAGTCCTTCCCTCCTCAATAAAGTTCCCCTGATCACCAGCTCTTCCCACCCTGTTGGAGAGTAAATCATGTTCCCTAAAAAAGCACCATCATGTCCCAACTCCTGACCTGGAGGGTGTGGACCTATTGTAAATAAGATCTCTTGAAGATGCTAGTTCAGTTAAGGTGTGGCCCAATGGAATCAGGTTGGGCTTCAATCCAGACTACTGGAGTCCTTTATAAGTAGAAAGAAATTCAGACAGAGAGGGAGAATATACAAGGGTCAGCCAGAAGCTGGAATCAGTGGAACATAGAAGAGAACAAAGAAGCTGCCATGTGCATTGCCATGTAATAGAAAAGCCAAGGACCAAAGACTGCAGGTAATGACCCCAGAATGCCACCGTCTTCTAGGAGAAAGAAGCACTGCCTTGATGATGCCTTGATTTTGGACTTCTCCTAGTTTCAAAAACTTGAGCCAATAAATTGTCGTTGTTGAAGCCAACTTATTTCATGGTATTTGTTTTAGCAGTTGGGAAACTAATACCACATCCTAACTCCAAAGCTGGAGCCACAGAGAAATCCCTAAAGAAGTTCCGCCCAGCTCTGTGACATTCAGGCCTCAGCTTTTTTTTTTTTTTTTTTTTTTTTTTTGATGCTAATGCTATGTGGTTTCCCCCCTTCTTTTCTTTTTAACTTTTTTTGTTGTTGTTATATAACATAGCACATATACAAAGTAAAGAAAGAAAAAAACCATAGTGTTTCAAAGCACTCTTCAACAAGTAGTTGCAGGCCAGATTCCAGAGTTTGCCAAGGGCTACTGTACCATCCTCTCAGATTTTTCCTTCTAGCTGCTCCAGAACATTGGAGGCTAGAAGGAATATACATATTTTTTATCATCACTTTTTTTTCCTTTTTTATGAAAAATAACATATATGCAAAAAAGCAATAAATTTCAATGCACAGTGCAACAATTAGTTGTAGAACAGATTTCAGAGTTTGGTATGCGCTATAATTTCACAATTTTAGGTTTTTACTTCTAGCTGCTCTAAAATACTGGAGACTAAAAGAAATATCAATAGAATGATTCAGCCTCATACTCATTTGTTAAACCCTACCTTCTCTATATAACTCCACCATCACCTTTGATTTTTCTCCCACTCTTTAGGGGTATTTGGGCTATGCCTATTTAACTTTTTCAAGTTGTTAGGGGCTGTCAATAATATGGGGTATGGAGATGGAACTATCTGATGTTCTGGAGAGGCTGGGCCCTCTAGGTTTCAGGATTTATCTGGTCCAGGGACCCATCTTGAGGTTGTAAGTTTCTGGAAAGTTACCCTAGTTCATGGAACCTTTGTAGAATCTTATATATTGCCCTAGGTGTTCTTTAGGATTGGCTGGAATGGTTTTGGTTGGGGTTTGGCAAATTATGATAGGTAGCAAGGTCTAACTGAAGCTTTTGTAAGAGTGACCTCCAGAGTAGCCTCTCGACTCTATTTGAACTCTCTCAGCCACTGATACCTTATTTGTTACACTTCTTTTCCCTCTTTTGGTCAAGGTGGAATTGTTGATCCCACGGTGCCAGGGCCAGGCTCATCCCTCAGAGTCCTCTCCCATGCCCCCAGGAGGACTTTCACCCCTGGATGTCATGAACCATGTAGGCGGGAAGGGCAATGATTTCACTTACAGAGTTGGGTTTAGAGGGAGTGGGAAGGCCTCAGATTTTTAATTCTCAATTGCCAGTTTGACCATGGTGAAAATGAGCAGGGGAGAGCTGGAATTATAGTACAGACCCGCAGCACAAGCTTAGAACTGAAAGTGACCTCTGAGACCATTTTATAGACTCTAATCTGGCCCCAAATGCACCCCATTTTTTTTAATACGGCATCTGCCACCGGCAAGTGGGCCAAGCCCCACCAGGGAATGCCAGGAGCTCCCGCCCATTGGCAAATGGAGCCTGCTATTTCTGTCCTCTCCAGGCTACAGCTCACTGGTTCTTGTGCAGAGGGATGAGTACAATGATGACAATATGAGAGTGGTTCTCACAATGACTAAGAGGGAGGTGCTCCCTTGCCCCCGTTTTACAGATGAAGAATCTTATTTGAGGACCCAGAGCCTTACACTTCAGGTCTGCTTGAAATAACAATGTGCCATTTTATCTACCCCCCTGCAGCTCTGGAGGAGCCTGGTGGGCCCCTCCCCTGGCTTTGGAGACTGTGCCAGACGTTCCCAGAGTCCTGGTGCCTGCCTTCTTCCTGGAGTGCGTCCTCAATGGGTCCTGGACAAGCCATTCTATGGGGCTGGGCCTGCTTTCTGGTTTCTGTCATTGCTGAGTGCTGCTCTTGCCCTCAGCCTGGAGCCATGGACATCCAGGAGGGAGGAATGGTCCCAGTACCCTTGCATCTCTCCCAGGCAGCCCCAGCACCTTTGGACTCACACTGTTGACAATGGCTTTCCAGACCCCATACTCGGTCCAGGGAAACTGAGCCTGGACTGGCTCACTGGAAACTGTCCCTGGCCTTAGGATTTGAGCCCACGTGACTATGACAAGGCAAATGCTGCTGGCAGCTACAGACAAGCCCAGAGGAGGAGGGCTGCGGGGGGTGCCCTCTCCAGCTGGTTCTGCGCCACTCCTCCCAAGCACACAGAACAGAAGCATGTGCAGCAGGTTTTCTGTCACCCTGTCATCTCCAGTGGGTGGTCCAGCCAACAGCCAGTGCTAATGACGTGTAGAAATTCAAGAAGGCTGGAAGAGTAGGGGAACAGTGTCCCTGAGAGCCGAGGAACAAGTCCCCAGGTCTGCCAGGCAGAAGCAGGAGATACTCAGGGTGGATAGGGATGGGCTCTCAATCTTGGAGTTAGGACCCAGACTGGAGCTGGAGACCCATAGGGTGCATCTGTCCTTAAGGGCAGATGTGCTTTCGCTGTTGTGTGTATGTGGGAAGGGAAGCAAGGGTAAGACATGGCTCCGCAAAGCCATCTTAGAGGGGCGTAGGAGGCACACAGGCCCCAAATCAACAATGGTGCCAGGTCTCAGGCCCAATCTAAATGGAGCCCCAGGTCCCAGGGCCTTGGGCCCTCAACAACACAGCTGCTCCTTCCTCGGGGGTGGGATCCCAAGCCGAGTGTCCACCCTTCATGGCCACCGGCCCCGGCCTGCTGTGGCAGTCACCGTTTGCCAGACCTGCCAGCTTCTGAGAGCTGGCTGAAGCCTCTAGAGGATGCCCATGAGCTTCAGGGAAGAGATTTTCCATTGGGCGGCTCAAGTGCACCTGAATCCAGGCAGAAGGGCAGCCTTTGTCCCCTCTGCCGTCCCCCTCCGCCCAGGGCTAGCAGGAGGGAGCTGGGGGTTGATGTGAGTGTGAGCCTGGATCTCTGCAGTTTGGGGAGCACGGGTGGGCAGCCGCATACCTGGAGGAAAACCTAAGTTACCGTTCTTGACCATGTGACCCTGAGTAGGTGATCTAACAGAGCCCCGCTTCCTTCTCTGCCCGGTGGGGATAAGAGGGTCCCTGAGTTGTGAGAGTCTGTGTCTGAGTTCAGTAGGTGGAGGCTCAGTCCACCCCTCAGATCCCCCCAGCAGCAGCCCCCATCAAAGGGTGACCATCGTTGGTACGCTCTGCAAAAAAAACAGGCAGGAGGACAGGGTACTTTGGGGTGCAAGGAGGGGCTCCCCGAGCAGAGGGCTTCACTATGGTGTATGCAACTTCATGCTCAAGTACATTCACAGCCTGCTCACTGGGAATCAAAAAGGCACAGATACACCCCTGGAGGAGGCCGGAATTGAAAAAAAAAAAAAGTTTGCCATAAAAATTCATCTCTTTTCCCAGAGAGGAAGATTTATAAAATTTCTCATTTGCTCTTAAAACATGTGAGTTATTGATTATATAACAAGAACGGAATGATCATATGATAAGAATGTTTGTGTTTGTATGTGGTTATGTATCATAAATAAAAAATAAATTAATTAAAAAAAATACTGTGGGTCAATGAAAGGGAGGCATAAGGGGTATGGGATGTTACGAGTTTGTTTTCTTCTTTTTATTTCTTTTTCTGGAGTGATGCCAATGTTTTAAAAATGATCAAGGTGAAGAATACACCACAATGTGTTGATATTGTGAGTTGCTGATTGTATACTATGGTTGGACTGTGTGTGTGTGTATATTGTTCAATAAAAAAATATTAAAAAAAAAAACAACAGTGACTGTCTTGTCTCTGGAGCAGGACACCACGGTTTAGCAGTAAGCCCAAAAGGCCATTCCTTCCAGGGGGCACTAACATGGGAGCCCCTGAAATCATACAGAAAAAATTTTTACATTTATATAACAGGGTTCCATTTTATCAGATCCCCTAAAAGAGTTTATGATTCCCCCCACACACACACACACACACAAAGTTAAGCAGCACTGGGTTTTTGGGTAGGCACACATGAGGCCTGGGCTGTCAACTCCCAAAGACGGGGCGACGCCCTAGGCACAGACTCAGAGACACAGCACCCCTGGGACTCAGCCCCTAGAAGCAGGGCTGGGGCTGGAGGCCGGGTGCCCAGACTGCTGCTTCGTCTGCCCCTGACAAATCTGTGTGCTTGTGTGTGTCAGGGTGAGAGGATGCTTGTGTGTCTCAATTTAAATTCCAATTTTCACTTTGGGACTTGGATGTGAATCTGTTAGGTCTTCAGACCAGAGGGTGATGTAATTTACTGAAGACTGCTTGGAAGCTGCTAAGCTCCCTGATAAATAAATCATGCCTTTTCATCTCAGGTTTGTGAAAACATATTTCTTAGGCACTTCTGTAGAAAGCCCCTTGGAAGGTAGGAGAATCTTCTTCCTCCAGGAGATCCAAGCACACAGACACTTGTCTTTTTAAAGCTACTTGACCCTTCTGGGCATTCACGTGGCAGTGAATCAACACCCCCCACCCTGTTACCCTAATTTTTCCCAAAAAAGCAGGAAGAACTTTAGATCCAGGAGCTCTAGGGGGAGGATGTTATAGAAATAGAACTGGCATTAAAACAACCTTGCCCAAGTTGGCTCCCTAACCACGTACTAACTATATCATTGTCACAACCACCACCAATTGTTTACAAGATTTGAAAACCGGCCTACATGTCCAGGACTCAAAGATGAGGAATTGGAAATCAGTTTACTCCCATATTTCGGTGGGAGAGACCCTGAAGTTAGATGTTATTTTGTCATTCTTTTTTGTTCCATCCATGCTTTATTCAGTGGTTTTAAAAGTTCAAATATCCACTATTTTTATGCTTCTACAGAGTCATTATTTGCCTATCTCATATTTCTGATAGCTCATAATTGCTAGTATATATTTGACAAGGCGAGTAGAGCTAACTCCTTGAGAATACTTAGTTTGAAATTTCTTTTACGGTATCAAACATTTGAATAACCCCACTCTGGGTTACTTTCTACTTACTCAAAGCTAAAAGAGCTGCTTCTTTCACTAGAAAGTTGAAAACCTTTGAAGAGAAACTCCTAAGTCATGAGATAAATGCAGACTATTATGCTTCTTGATTAAATTTATGCACTTACTGAAATCACTAATGAATTGTGACTTTTTAAAACACTGAGAATTCCTGACATCCATTTTATGGCTACAGTCTAGGTTTCATAGGCCAATGGCTTAGCTAGGTTCTTTCTTCATTCCTCATGTCTAAACTGGGAAGAAACCAAGTGGGTTAATAGCATTTCTCCACTCTTTCAGAGAAGAGCTGGGACTAAAACCCACGTTTTAAGCCGAGAGCTGATGGTTTGGAAGGTTGGCTGCCCCCAAGGGTGACCTCTGAGCACCCATGGCCTCTGATTGTAAACCGAGGCCAGTAATACCAGGGCTTTGGGAGCCAATGAGCTTACAATGCTTTGGAGCCCCTGAAGAGCTCTGGAAGGATGCCTCGTTATTATTGAGGGTGACGATAATGCATAATAGTTATACCGCTTATTTCCAAAATGAGGAAAGAAGAATTTAAGGACCCAGCCAGCTCTGTATAGCAACTGCATTCTTAACACCCTGGATGGAATCTTTATCTCCATTGTCCAGTGTGCCTCTGGGCCCTGAATTCTTTCTAAGACAGCACATCAGCAATCCAGCCTTTGGAAGGTCTGGGCTCGTCTCCTTGTCAAGAGCACACAGGAAACTGCACAAGGCTTCGGAGACCTGCGGATAACTGCCTTACCTGTTCACAGGCTCAACCAGTTTAGATTCACTGAAATGCCATGTCATGCCTGACCACGGGCGCGCTTTGCCACCTCCACTGCCACCAACTGTGAGGTCAGATCTCCCTGGGTTTGAGTCTCAGCTCTGCCGTTCAGTAGCTGTGGGGTTTGGGGAAGGCCTTTAACCTCTCTGTGCTGCTATGTTCGCAACTGTGAACTAGGGATAAGGGCCCTGTGGGTTGTGATGATTATGGGAGATAACGTGTGTAAAAACCTCACACCATGCCTGGCACACGGCTGGCCTTCAGCAAGTGGTAATAACTGCTATTACATTCCTATGACTGCCCCACATGCCACATGGTGGGAGGGCAGCAAGTGGGGGCAGACTCCTCCTTTCCTAGAAGAGGAGGTTGGGAGGACAGATTCATCCACTGGGTATGGTATGAGGTGAGAGTCAACAATCCAGCTTTCCTATTTCCCCGGCTCAGATGATATTTATTTAAGGTGATCCGAGATAGTCTAGAAGTTGTGTTTAAGCTCCTGTGTTTACCAAATGTAAGTAAATATACGACAAAATAAACATTTATATAGTCATGAAAGATAGAGCCCAAAGCTAAAATTACTACTGATAACAGCTTTCTCAGGGAGGAATTCATCACAATTGTTGGTGATGTCATTCTAGTTTCAAATTCTGGTTCATCAAGTCCCAGGGCTATAGTTTTGTGGAAAACAACAGGGCTATTTCCAGCTGGACTCGGGGTGATCCTGAGGCCTTGCTGTTTGCCCTCTTCCTGCTCAGCTTTCCTGCTCTCCTCTTGCTCTCTCACCTTGACCCATCTGTGACGTGTGCCTGCAATGAACACATTTAGGTCTGAAAGGCCTGCTTTTTCTTATTCTCACCCAGCCGAAGGAAATGAGCTGGGATTCACACTCAGTGGTTCCCAAACACCTGAGATGACCTGGCATTTGTTAAAACCCTATTTGCAGGACCCATGCCCAGAGTTTCCAAGTCGGCAGGTCTGAGGCAGGGGCCTGAGAATGTGCATTTCTCACAAGCGCTCGGTGATATTGATGGTGCTGATTCTGGACCGCACTTTGAGAACTACTACCTTTGGGCCATGCTTTTCAGCCTTAGGGATGCATTGGAATCATCCGAGAATCTTAAAAAATCCCAATGCACTCAGCCAAGTTAAATCGACTTTCAGAGAGTGGTATCGGGAAAACCAGTGCTTCCGAGGCTCCGGCTCCTCTCCAGCCGCTGCGCCAGCCATCGGTGCCCTGGACTTGCTTAGCTGTTTGCAATCGCAGGCTGAGGCTGGATAGATTTGGGGTTGATAGTTTAAGGGTCTGAAAAGGACCAGATAATACATGCTTTAGGCTTCATGGACATATCAAGTCGAATATTCTTTGTTTTTTTTGAGGGGGGTTTGTTTGTTTGTTTCAACCTTTTGAATATATACAAACTATTCTTAGTTTTCAGGCCATATAAAAACAATTTGCAGACCCCTGGAGAACTTCTATCAGCCAATCATGCATCTACCAGATTTATTTATGAAAATCGCTACTCACAATTAGCATTATTTATACAATAAGTTACAATCAAGGTAGAGTATAGACCAATTCAGGGGAATAAAAGGTACAATTTTATCTTTTATTGCTGTTATCTATCACTGCTTTTTCTAACCCCGTTCTCCTTTTTACATTTTGAAAAAGGGGAGTTGGGCTCCTTCTGCTCTGCCTTCCAGTTTACTGTTCCTAGTACTGACTTCCTAGTACTCGAAACTTGAGGTTTCCAGCTGAGTGAAAAGCCGGAACCTGTCTGTTCAGCGCTATTGGCAAGTGTTAATTGCCTGCTTAGTATTTCCATTCTCTCCCCCTGCTTCTTGTCCTACCTTCCCGTCTCATCCTTTCTCTCTGCACACAGACGAGAGTTCCTTTCTTCTGGAAGAACTGACTGTCCAAGCCTGTGTTCAGAGGGCCCCAAACTGTGGAGGCACGAGGCACATCTCAGTCCGCTCCCTCTGTGACTATCTTTCCTCCAATCTAAAGAGCATTTCCTTGGTAACCAAGCCACTCACCCCCTTGTCCCCATCACTCTGCTCAGCTTTTGCATAAAAGTCATGAGCAGACCATCTAGTGAGGGTCTTTTAAATGGCTCAGGAACATCCAGAAGCTTTTTGCTTTTCAACCTGTTACAAACCTCAAACAAAACGAACAATTACCGCCTCTACTCCTATTTTTTTTCCCTTTTCTTCTGAGCCTTTTAAACACACTTTTAGCATTTAGTAAATGACCTAAACTGACTTTAAAAAAAAATGTAAATGATAAATGATGTTGGAGATTGAATCACATCCCCGACAAAAGCATGTCCAAGTCCCAGCCCCTGTGTGGGTGTGAACCCATTTGTCAACAGAACCTTTGAAATGCTTTTTAGTTAGGGTGTGTCCAAACAGAATGAGGGAGAGCCTTAATCCAATATAGCAGAAGTCCTGATAAGCAAAGGAAATTGGACACAGAAGGAGAAGCCACAGGCGCAGCCAGAAGCTGGAAGTTAACAGAACCCAGAAGAAAAAGTAGAAGATACTGCTATGTACACTGCTATGTGATAGAAAAGCCAAGGACAAGGATTGCCAGCAGCCAGCCCCAGAACACCAGTCTTTGGGGAAAAAGCATTGCCTTGCTGACATCTCAATTTTGGACTTCTCCTATCCTCAAAATTATGAACAAACAAATTCCCATTATTTAAGCCAACTCACAGCAGGGTATTTGTTTTAGTGGCCAGGGAACAAAATCAGATCTGGATAGTGAAACGGAAGCCTCCATGGTTTCCCAAACATGCAAAAGACTAACTCGAATACCAGGGCAGTTGAATAACCCTTCAGTTTAAAGGATTTGTTCACCCTAACTGGGCCACTATCCAAAAAGGTGGCAAAAATGAAGCCAAAAAGGAAGACTGAGGGTTGAGGCCATGGCTGGTTTCATGGATGTACAAACTGGGTCACTCAGGGCCCTACATTTAGAAGTTCCCACGCTTGGCTTAATGTTCTGCTGTTGGTTTCTTGAAGTTCTGAATAATTTTATCTTTGAACTTGTGCTTTGTAAGTCAAGTCCGAAGGGACTGCAGAGCATGAACCTGAGGGAAGGAGAGGCATGCAATAGATGTGTCCATTGTTCCTAGCCTCCCCGTTTGCATATGGTGATCATGATGCCCCCTGAGCACAGAATTCCCATGGACCCACGATGCATGGAACTTCAGAGAGACTCAAAGTCAGTATAAGGGGCACGTGCAACACTTACATTTACAGCAGAGTAAGTTGGTGTACTGATGGTCCTGAGAGGCCATGCTCTCTGTTGGAACCAGAGCCTGGCTCAAATGCAAAGGGAAGGCAATGCATTCTAAGAAACACAACAAGCAAGGAACTCTATCATCCATACCCTTTCTTATTTGTGCTACTCCCCACATTAGCCAACTACTTATGCTGAAAATGATGACACAGAAGGAAAGGGCAGAGAGGGGGAATGCATAGTTCTTTTCCTTTTGGGCCTTCCCTCCTCATCAGAAGGCGGAAGATAGAGAGTGTGGGTAGAGTGTGTGTGTATCAAGAAGTGAAATAGAAGCAGTTGCATAAAGTATCAGTGGCAGAGAGAGTTCAAATAGAGTCGAGAGGCTACTCGGGAGGTTGCTCTTATGCAAGTTTCAGGTAGACCTTGCTACTTGTTATAACCTGCCAACCCCCAACCAGGACCATTCCAGCCCATCCCAAAGAACACCTAGGGCAATATATAAGATTCCACAAAGGTTCCAGGCACTAGAGTAACTTGCCAGAAACCTACAGCCTCCAGATGGGTCCCTGGTTCAGATTAGTCCTGAAACTTAGCCCAGCCTCTCCAGAACATCAGATAGTTCCATCTCCCTACCCCATATTAGTGACAGACCCTTCCAATGTGAAAAATTTAGAATTGCCATAGCCCAAACACCCCTAAAGAGAGGGATGGAAAGATCAAAGGTGATGGTGGAGTTATACAGAGAAGATAGGATTTACAAATGACTATGAATGCTGAATCATTAAATTATCTCTTTTAGTCTCCAGAATTTTAGAACAGCTAGAAGAAAAAACCTAAAATTGTGGAATTGTAACCCATGTCAAACTCTGAAATATGTTCTACAACTAATAGTGGTGCTGGGCTTTGAAATTTATAACTTTTTTGTATATAGGTTATTTTTCACAAAAAAAGAAGGAAAAAAAGGTTGATTGTGATGATAAAAAAATATTTAAGCCCTCTAGCCTCCTATATTCTGGAACAGCTAGAAGGAAAATATGAGAGGATCGTATGGTAGCCCATACAAATCTGGGATCTGTCCTGTAACAACTTATTGAAGAGTGCTTTGAAAACTATTGCTTTTTTATTTCTTTGCTTCGTATATATGTTATACTATATAATAGAAAAAGTTAAAAAAAAAAGCAGTTGAATTTTGTGCAGTGTTTCCACTGTTCTGGTAAGAACCAAACACGTGTGCATAGATGAGCTGTGAAAGGCGAGATGTGTGATTCTGGTGATGCCACACATGAGTTAAATGCTCTTATATTTTTGTTTAAAACTGGCAATTGTGCAATATGAAAAATGAATGGTAAAATTTATGCTGGTAATTTAAAATTTTAATTTTTCTTTACTTAGAACAACATTAAAAAACAAATAAAAACACCATGATAAGTCAAGAGAGAGACCGTGGAAAAAAGGAAAAGGCTTTATATTTTAATACTTATACCAGCGCTTTTTTCCTGCTTTTTGAACAGGAGGCCCACATTTTCATTTTATGCTAGGCCCTGCAAATTTGGTAGCCGGCCCTGGTTGAGGGAGTCTCAGTGATCACTGATGAGTTCCTTCCTGAAATATTAATTCAATTAACATTTATTGAACTCCTACTGTTTGCCAGGCTTTGTACTAGTTGCTGGGCAGAGGCAATAAACATAATGTCTGTCCTCAAATACATCATAGTCTAGAAGGAACGTAGTTTAAAAACAAGGGTATGGGCGGGCCACGGTGGCTCAGCAGGTAAGAATGCTTGCCTGCTGTGCCCGAGGACCCGGGTTCGATTCCTGGTGCCTGCCCATGTAAAAAAAATAATAAATAAATAAATAAATAAATAAAAACAAGGGTATAAGACAGAGGTTTCCAAATGTCAGAATCCTAGAACTTGTCTATGAAAAGGGCCTCTGAGAGATAAATAAATCTCTCTACAGTATTTCCAGAGTGCTGAAGGAAACACAGAACTTCACCTGCCACAAAGGCTTCAGAGTTTGGCTAAACAGCCACGTGATTTAATAGGACAATGAAAGGATGGCTAACAATACCTTCACTCTTGCCCTTTGTTCTTCATTCTTCTGAGCCAATTTTTTAAACAAACAAATAGGATCTGTTAGTGAATGACCTAATGACCTAAACTGATTTTTAAAAAATATAAAGGCTACAAAGCAGAAGGTAGGCATTGGATAGTGAAATTACTCTGATATGGTCTTTGATTAATTTCTTAAGATGAAGAAGCAACTTTTCATTTATATTGAAAGATATATTTATGTTGAAAACATAATTTTTGATTGGCAAAAATCTTTTGAAACATGAGGTCCATGCTGGGAAAAAATAGGAATCCTTAAGTCAGGGTGAGCATTACTGTGAGGTAATCCTACAATATCATCTGAGAGGCCCCGGGGAACCCTATTCACCTCTTTAAAACAGATGCGGTATCTGCTGCCCATTAGGGCAAGTTTCCTTAACATTTCCTGAACCCTGTAACATCCTCCAATTCTCAGCATTTTGCAGGAGCACTAATTAAGGCTTTAAAAAGGGCCATTTGGGGAGCAGCACAAAAGGGAAGGAGAAGCTGTTGAAAATCAGCTGTGCTCCTCTCCATAGTTATGTACCCCAGAGGAGAAAAGGGGTGCTTGGGTGGCCCAGGGGCAAAACCAGCAGAAGGCCAAGAACCCCCAACTGCTGACAGGATAGATCAGTGCTGGGACACAATTACCGAGCAGCCACCATCTAGCACTCCGTCTTGCCACGGACCCTTTCCCTGGA
>PVIY010011994.1:0-26837 GCA_004026745.1 Myrmecophaga tridactyla | reverse complement strand
TGCGTGCCGGCCACAGAGTCTACACTCAGCCGTTTCCTCAGCTCTTCCTGTAAATTAGTTGAATCTCTGTGACAACCTGATTCTCTGGGGTCAGGGGCCAGGCTCTTTTTATGCAATCCTCAGCAGTAGGAGATTCAAGGCTCGTGGTGGTGGACACGTGGGTATGGACCCCCCCACCCCTGCCCCTAACTCTGTGGCAGTGCTGTGCTGTCTTGTAGTTTAAACCTTACGAACCCAGGACCCTACAAGAGTTAGCCAGAGCAGGAACATGTGCAAGAAGTGAAGGTCAGAAGGCAAAAGGAATTAGTGGGAAGTTCCCTTCTGTGCTCACGCCTCTTCTCTGCACTTCTCTCCACAGGCTCCCTCCTCAACAATCCAACTCAGACATCCCCACAAAACAACTCAAATTCCCTCTCCCCTGGGAGGGGTGCAAGCATGAATACTCCTCCCACAGGCGCTAGCAAGGGTATGGGTGAGCATATATTCTGTACCCAAAATGGGTAGTGTTGGATACAAGAATCACCCTACCATTTTTAAATGCGTTTATAGGATGTGCTGGTTAGAAACTGTTATGTACCCCAGAAAAGCCTTGTTCTTTTAATCCTAATCCAGTTTTGTGGGGGAAGACCTATTGTATGGGTGGGACCGTTTGGTTAGGTTGTTGTCATGGAGATGCGACCCCGCCCATTCAGGTGGGTTTTAATTAGCTTACTGAAGTCCTTTTTTTTTTTTCACGTGGGCAGGCACCAGGAATTGAACCTGGGTCTCTAGCACAGCAGGTGAGAACTCTGCCTGCTGAGCCACTATGGCCTGCCCTGGAATCCTTTAAGTGGGGAACATTTTGGAGAAAGCTCAGACACAGATGCTTGGAGATGCCAAGACAGCCATTTCCTGGAGAGAAGGACAGCAGACATCACTACGTGTCTTTCCATGTGACAGAACAACTCCACATGATTAAGATATCCTCTTGTTGGTGCCTAATTTGGACATTTTCACAGCTTTAGATTTATAACTTGTTAACTTAATAAATTCCCTTTATGAAAGCCAATCCGTTTCAAGTATATTGCACTCCGGTAGCTTTACCAAACCAAAACAAAGGAAGAGACAATCCGAGAGAATGCTTTCTGTGGAAATGAACTTGGGAACCCTGGAAGCATGGTCACTTGTCAACAGAGGGCAGTGAGCTCAATCCCCTTGCTGTCCTCTAGGATCCGTCATGGCCCAGAGCCCAGAGAGAAGGGTTCCTCTTCACTGCCAACTACTCAAGAAGTCTCTGGGCCACTGGGTAGGCGGCCTGGCCGGGCAGCACCTGGGAGCACACCCCAGGGAGGACGGTGGCAGACACAATCATTCCAAATGGGGAGCTCTCGGTGATCAGTGTCTCCTCCCAGGCTCAGGCTTGTCCCACACATGGTGCGGAGCTCCCATCTACCTCTCCTTGCTGATGTGCACACAAAATCATTTTCGTACTAACCTGGGCCAAAAATTCAGGAAGTTAAACCAGCTGCACAAAAACAACCATAAGATGAATTCCAAAGCCAAGCAGAAATGGTTTTTGGAATAACCACTTTGGGCACTGCTTCCTGAGGGCTAGGTGTGTATTAATTCCAGTTGAGTATTATATTTCAACTTGGTATTACAAAGGCCCTTAAAATTCTTCTGGTACAATGGTTTTCTAGCTTCAATTTTAGTAGGAGAACTGTTTCATCAAAGGAAAACCTGCCCAGAAGCCAACAGCAATCCAGATTAATTTAATTAATTTGAGAAACACACGTCCACACCCTGAAATCCTTACTAACTATTCTCTCGCTTTCAAACACAACAATATTTTGAGCACCTACTATGTACTAGGTGCTGGTGATCAAGCAGTAAACATAACAAAGGAGGTGCCTGCTGTTATAGAGCTCACGTAGTGGGATGTAGCCAAGATAAATTCGGATGGTAAAGGAAATGGTTGTGAGGAGGAGACAGCCACTTTAGATAGGCGATCAGGAAAGGACCCTGAGGAAGTAAGATGGGCGGGGATAAGAACGAATCTGGAATGGAGCCCTCGTTTCCAGCAATGGGGGCGGAAAACCCAAAGAGACCAGGTGACTTTGCCCAGGACAGGCAGTAGCTGACCACTCTTCCCACCTGTAAATCATGGAGCATGCCCCCTTGCTGCTTCATTTGGTGGCCATATGGATAAATGAGATGGTGGGTATAAGGCCCTCTGGAAAGGAGGTGCAAAGATAGTTCAGTGGTAGAATTCTGCCCCCCCCCAAAAAAACACAAGCAAAACAAACAAAAAGCAAACAAGAATTCAACAAAGAGGCTGCAATAATGGGATACTCACATGAAAAAATAATGAAAAGTGACCCTGCCATACAGCATACATACAAAAAAAAAAAAAAAGACCCTCCGGAAAGACAAGCTGTTCCAGGGATATGGTTTAAAGGCCACGGCAGCCACTTGTCCTCTTGCACTGCAGAAGGCACTCATACCAAGACTACAGGGAACACAGGCGGGGACACAGTTTACACTCCCATGGTCCAAAGAGGGGGTCTAGGCCAACACTCCTACTAGGCTGAACGTCAGAGCAAGCAGCATGCAAACAGCTCCATCTACCACCCACAAGCCAAACAGCTCCAGGCCACCCAAGCTCCTCCCCAAATCACCAACTGGGCACCTGTGGGCCCAGTACTTGCCCTTGGCCCTCAGAGCTTCACTGCTGACAAAGTGCTTTCCTAGGCATGAACTAATCTGAGCCTCCAGCCGCCTTGGGAGGTAAGCCAGACAGAAGTTATTAGTCCCATTCTATACCAAACAACTGAGCCCGAGGGACACGTGCAGGGAACATGCTGCTGGTATCACAAAAGTACTAAATTATGATTCAAACCCAGGTCTCCAGACTCTGGTTGTAGCTTCTTTCCACCACAATCCAGCTGTCCACAAATTAAACACAGATTGTGTGCCCTGGCCTAATGTGGCCCTCATTCTCTCCCAACCCTTCCACCTACACCCTGTGCTCCAGGGTATATTTGGGAGTTTTTCCAGAAGCTCTCTCCTCTTCCTATGCTGCCCCTACCTCCCAATATGTGCTTATTCTCACACATTCAGCAACTCAGACCCAAGTCAAGACGCTACCCAGCCCCACCCAACCAAGCACCTCCCCTTCATGTTTTCCAGACGATGCACACATGTGAATACCACAGATCCCTGGTTAAAACAATATACTCTAGACCCTTCCATTACCTCCTTCTTTCCCTTGCAAGAATGACACACAAACCCGGGTGACAGGGCCAAAGAGCATGTCCCCACAAATACACAGAAGTACACTCAGAAAGCAGGGCCAGCCCTGTCCAGGCAGACTGGCCCCACCCCCACCCCCACCCCGAGAACAATTCTGTGTGTGTACAAGGCACACCACCAGCTGCCCCTTCTAGCAAACCCTGTGTTTCATGGGGTCACCAGCGCCTGGCCGTGCAAAACCAGCAAGGATGACTCTGGACCCGTCACCCAGGCCTTATGCATAAAGGGTGGCTACTGGAGTTCAGGGTGGACAGAGACAATGACAGTCGGGAAAGGACAGTCATGCATTGGCCACGCTGGAGGACAAGTCACGCACAGGCCCAGTGTCCTCTCCCAAGGCATAGAGGCACAAAGGCAAACTCTGGAGGATAGTAATGGACACAAATGCTGCCCACCCAGGACGGACCTACATCTAGAGTGTCCTAAAGGAGGCCCCTCCACACTCTTTGTCCAGAGCCACTTCCCCCTGCCCGGCGATTTCCTTCGCCACCCCCAGCTCCCCACGAAGGTTGGGGACCCATGGCCGCTGGGAGACAGGGGGCAGCTGGGAGAGGTGGGGGCGCTCCCACCCGGTGGAAACTGCGCGGGGCTGAAGGAGTGGGCCTCGCCGGGACCCTCACTTCCTCCCCTCCCGCGGCGTCCCCACCTCGCGCTGGCCCTCCCGGGCCCGGGCGCAGAACGGGGGTTCTGCCGCCTCTCCCGCCGCCAGCCCGCACTTACCCGGCTCTGGGGCGCGGGACTTTGCAGGCAGCGATGGGAGCCGGAGCCGGAACCGGGAGAGACGGAGAGCAGCGGCTTGCGGGCCCGCCAGCCGCCCCACGGGCCGCCCTCAGCCCGTACCTTCCCCTCCGCCCCCAGCGGGGTCAGGGTGCGGGCAGCCCGGCCCCTCCTCCGGCCGCCGCGCTGCAGGCCCGGGAGGCACCCCCCTCACAGCCGAGCGCCCACGGGCTTTTCCTGCCCGGCACCCTGCGCCTCTCCGCGTCCCCGCGCGCCGACTTCCCCTCCTCGCCCCCTCCGCTTCCAGGCTCGGTTCTCCCGGCGACCGGCGAGCAGGACTCACCCAGAAGCCTGCACCGAGGTCTCTTTGTTTGGGAGTTTAGGCTTGCTTCAATTCAGAGCACACAGAGCGCCTGAAGTCTGTGTCGGGGGCAGCTGTGCGGTTGCCTGGGGGAACCTCGCAGGGGGGTGGGAAGGGATGGACTGGGGGTCCGGGTGGCTTTCAGACCTCCCCTCCCACCCTCCCATCCCACTGCACCCCGGCCTCACCCCCCAGATCATATCTGGTGGATGGGGGGAAGCCCGCAGGGGCCTGGGAGAAGTTGACCCTGGGGAGTCCCAGGGACTTAAGGGACAAGCCTGTCAGATTATAAAAAGCTTCCCCACCCTCTAAGACCCCCCAGAAGAACTCCATCACAGACCTGGCCCTCTGAGAGCCCTGCGGATCGTTAGCTTTGCATTTTCCTGGGCCCAGGGACAAACAAGAGCTTGTCCCAGCTAGGAGAAAGAAGGAAGGGTCAATCGATGGAGGAGCTGGCTGCGCATGGCCCCCTCACTGAAATAATGTGCAAAGAGCTCACAACTGGAACTGCGGTGCCAGTGGGCGTGCAATATGTGTTGTTTTCCAAAGCAACAATAGCCTTGTACTTCTCCAACTATGCTCTTTTGAAACTTAACTCACAGTGAGCAAGGCTACCCATTCACCGGGTTGCTAGGTCTGGGGAGCAGCTGGAGTTAGGGAAAGCCCACCAAGCCACCTGGCCACTGGAACACCAGCCTGCTTAGCCCCCCAGCCAGCTGCCCAGCAAGGATTAACAGACAGCCTGTCAAGGTGGGGGTCTCGGAAGGAGATGATGGCACACGAGGACCACCTTGAAATGGAGGAGACTACGAGCTCGGGGTGGGAGAGAGGGGAGCCTCAGGAGGAAGATGGGGGTTCTATAAAATTTTGGATGTTGGGAAGAGGATCTGGAGGGCTGTGATGCTTGGTTTAATTGTGGGGAGAATTGGATTTGAGGATCAGGTCAAATGTGATTGGAAATGTAATTCTGGAGTTCTTAAAAGAGAGGAAGATGCGAATTTCAGAATCATCTGAAAAGGAAGAGAAATTGGGTTGACAAGAGAGGGTGAGATGGAGGGAGAGTGTAGAAATGATAGAGAGGGCAGGGCTGAGGACAGATCCCAGGTGTCAGGAAGACAAGGAGCCAATGGAAGACACAGAAACGACTGGAAAGGAAGAGCAGGACTGCGGAAGGTCACAGAACTCCAGAGAAGAGGGTTGTTCAGTATGGGCAGATGCACAGGGACATCAGGAAGGAGGGTGCTCAGGAAAACAGGGTTAGATTTAGTAGTTAGGAGCCCTTTGGGGACCTTTGAGAGAATTATTTCCGTGGTGGGGGTCTAGCCCAATTGCCTGTCCTGGGGGCATCTGCAACCAATAGGTTGATGTCAGATGCAAATGTATGGCCTCCTGTTCCATCAGGAGGACTCCAAGGGCCATCCCAGCTCCAGAGCTTTCCCAGGAGCAGCTGAGGCCTGCTTAGTCCAACTTCATGTCTGCTCTATCCTGTTTCCCTCCCTCTCTGGTAGGTATCGTTCCCAAGAGCACCCTAATAAACTTCCTGCATGCAGATTTCTTCCACGCACAGTCTGTTTCCCAGAAATCCACTGAGAGAAGGTGGGTGAAGCAAAGCAAAGGTGGGACTGTGTCAAAACAGAAGGCAGGAATTCCAGCAGGCACTGAGGAGCCAAGGCTGAAAGGGGCGTGAGTGAGTGGTCACAGGATGGCCTTGCTTTATGACCTTTTTCTCAAACCCTCTGACCTGTCATGAAGCCAAAGTCAGAGAAGGTGGTAGTAACAAAAAGGCTGAGAACTGGAGAGCCAAGAGAAAGGTTATTCATAGTAAAATAGGGGTTTTCAAGAGAGTAGTGGAGGAGAGAAGGTTGGGCAGGTCTGAGCGTGGAAGAGATTCTACAGCTCCTGTTAGGATGAGGGCAGGCAGGTGTTCACAAAAGTTAGCACCCTGACACAGTAAGTAGAGAAACAACCTGGAGGCACCCTTTAGTAATACAAGAGAGCAAGTGATAAACGAATCTTTGGACCTGGACTTCCCCTGTGCAGCACTATTCCTAGTAGCAACAACTTTTTAGGGGAGTGAACCAATAGAAATATGATGAGAACCACATATGTAATTAAAAATTTTCTAGTGGCCACACGTTAAAAAGTGAAAGGAATCAGGTGGGATTAATGTTTATAATTAATTAATATTTAATAATGATTTAACATAACAGATATAAAATATTATCATTTCAACATGTATCAATACAAAAATTATTAAGGAGGTATTTTACACTTTTTTTCTACTATGTCATTAAACCCTGGTGTGTATTTGACATTTACAGTACATCTAAGTTCAGATGCTAAAGTCTCATTGGTAATACCAGATCTGTGTTTAGATTTCATAAAATTTATAGTTGAAGAAGTAGATTTATATACCTAAGTTGTTCTGTACATACTTAAGTGTTTTCCAATAGCTGAATCAAATACCATTTTTGGTTTTTTTTGCGTGGACAGGCACCGGAAATCGAACCTGGGTCCCGGCATGGCAGGCAAGAACTCTGCCTGCTGAGCCACTGTGGCCCCCCCCAAATACCAGTTTTTAAATTTAAATTTAAATTAAATAAAGTTAAAAAAATTTTTTTTCAGTTCCTCAGTAGCACTTACCATGGTCAAGATTTCGGCAGCCACATGTGGCTTGGACCACAAATGTACAGAGTATGAATTCCTAGACCTCAGATGTTTCGATCATTGTTTTGTCCTCACCTTCTGTGGAATCCCCCTTCTCCATCCCACCCCAGGGCTCCACCACTCTCAAGATCCTAACCTGTTCCATCCTATTTCACAAAATACATTTGAAGAAGATCAGAGAGAAGATTAAGAATGCAACAACCATGGAAAAGGGAAATGGGAATTTGGCTTGGACTAGACAAGGAGGGAGGAAAATGAGACACGAGTTGCAAGTATTCCATTTTGATTGTTATTCAGTGTCTGTGCAAGGATTGTGGTTTCTTTGTCAGAGGGAGTCCTCTAAAAATTGAATGGATGGTGCATTGTGATTATGCACAAGACGACTCTTGTTTGTGTGAGCTCCCTTCTTTTTTTGGTTTAGTAATTTCCTTTGAGCTCTGATCACTAGCTGGGTCACAAACACTTGTGCATGGCTGCAAAGTCTTGGCCTCATTTCCTCCATCTGCAGAATGGGGCAAATGATCCCTAATTTTGGAAAAATTGGGAGAGACCAGTGAAATCCCAAGTATGAAGCTCCAGAAAAGGAGGAGTTTGGGTCATCCAGATTTGGAAACCTGCAGTCCTCTTCCAGGCCTGTAGCCCCCTCACCTTCTACCCTTGACTGGGTGCCAGCAGGCTGTGCTTTCAGTGCACACTTGCCTGCTTTTACATCTGACAGAGGGGTCAGTCAGGGGGTGCTGGGATGCGGGAAGTTGTAGACACTCCTTTAGAGATTTTAAAAACAGCAATAACATAGACTTTCTTCCTTCTATTGAAAATAACCTACGTCTTTGCTGCTGGAAGGTACAGGATGGATCTGGTGAAAGCCCCCCGACTCCCACCCCAGGCCTCCCCATGCTGAGCCTCTCTTCCCAGCAATAGTATCTGTATGGCTCTGCAGAGTATAATCTGGCATTGTCGGCATCCCTAGGAGAAGGATATGGAGATTAGCATGAAGGCTGTACCATAAACCTTCCCAGGTCGCCTGGATTTCTCCATCCCATGTACACACACACTCACTACCAACCCAACTTTGAATACAATGTCCAATTACTACTTAGGTGGGGTCAAGGAAATGAAGGTTCCCCTTTATTCCTGCCTCCCTGACCTTCCTGTTTGGTTAAGCTGCAGTCCTGACGTGACCCTCTGTGTAGACTGTCACTTGAGCCAATCCCAGGAAAACAGCTACGTTCTTGGAGGTAGAAAACACCCCCTCAGCATACACATCAGGGACAGCTTGCCTCACTCAACCCGCTTTACTGTCTTTAAAATGAGGAGTAAACTCCTCCTGAGATTCTTTCTGCCTTCTTAGAGTGGACACTGGCCTTGGTTTCTCCAGCAATATGAAACACAGAACCTCTGGTCAGCACTTCCTGTTTTCTAGAAGGAGTGGGGAATGACCAGAAGTTAAATATTGATCAGTTAAGTTTAGCTTCCATTCACCAGCATTTCTCTATGAACCTGATAACAAAGCCTGCTTATTTTTGCAACGCTACCTGGTGCTTAATAGGAGGTAGTAAATTGTGAGATTGGGCCTCACAATGTCAGCTGTAATCCCCATGAGATGGATGAAATACCAGAAGTGGGAGATTTCGACTGTCATGGGGCATACTGCCAAAGACCCCGAGAACATTAGCTGCACTAATCAGTGCTTGAAATAATTACTGATCTTCAGTAGCAGCATCAAAAGCATTGCTCGAATGTCCAATTGCTTGTTGTGCTCTCCTGGCATTCTACATGAAGGGCTTTATAGCCTGGTTATTTCCCAGGAGGACATCATTTAAGGCAAAACAGAAAAACACACCCAGGGTACAGAAAACATAAGCATTTGCTCAGTCAGCTGAGCGAATATAAAAGTAACATGCAGAATGATCCGTACATTCATTTACAGCTGGGTTTTTTTGTTTGTTTGTTTTGGTGTGTGTAGCACTTGTTACCAATCCCTTCTCATCTTCAATCAGAAGTTTTCTAGAGCTGTGCCTCTATGCCTGGGGTACAGGCTCTCTTGGGGGTCCAAGGTCACATGCCATGGAGGAAGAAAAGCCTTTTGATAAACATAGTGAATTTTCCTGGAGCATGTATGCTATTTAAGATTCTTTTTTTAATGGGGGAGTGGGGAAGAAGGGATAAGGTTTGTATTTCCAAAAGTATAAAATCCATATATGCTCATTTTTGTAGAAAAGTCAATCAATATAAGATAATAAAGAAGAAAGTAAAAATTACCTGACATCTTTGCCATTAGAGATAATCACTGCATGATTTTGGTGAGCGCACTTTCAGTTGTGTATGTGTGTGTGTGTTTTGTAACCTGATTTATTTCACTTGAGAATATGTCTGTAATGGGTTGAACTGTGTCTCCCCAAAAAGACTGCCAGTTTGAAGTCTGCCAGTTTGAAAGTATTACGTACCCCCAGAAAAGCCAGGTTTTAATCCTGATTCAGCATTATAGGTGGAAACTTTTGATTAAATTATCTCCACAGAGATGTGACATGCCCAATTGTGGGTGTGGCCTTTTGATTAGATGGAGTCGTGACTCCACCCATTCCAGGTGGGTCTTGATTAGTTTACTGGAACTGTGTAAAAGAGGAAACATTTTGGAGAGAGCCAGAAACGACAGAGCCGACAGAGACAGAGCCAACAGAAACTTATGCTGACACATGGAGAACAGAGACATGGGTATTTGGAGATGCTTGGTGCCCAACAGATGTCGTCATGAGATGGTAAGCAAGCCAGAACGTGGAGAGAGCCAAGGGAAGCCAAGAGATGAAATCCAGCCTCAGAGAAGCAAAATGAGGAACCCCCACAGGAACAGAGGCTGAGAGCAATGGAGCCCAGGAGCAAGGGACCAGCAGATGCCAGCCACGTGACTTCCCAGCTGACAGAGGTATTCCTGACCCAAGGGTCTTTCTTGAATTAAGGTCCCTGGGTGCCTTTTTATAGGCTTAGAACTGTTAACTTGAAAATTATTAAATTCTGCTTTTTAGAAGCCATTCCAGTTATGGTATAGGGCATTCTGGCAGCTTGCAAGCTAGAACAGAGTCCTAACCCCTGGTCCTGTGAATGTGACTTATTTGGAAATAGGGTCCTTAAAAATGTTATTAGTTAAGATGAGGCCTAAGTGGATTAGAATGGGCCCTGATCCAATATAACTGGTGTCCTTATAAGAAGGGGACATGGCAGACAGAGGGGAGAAAGTCATGTGATGGCTGAGGCAGACAATGCCATAGGCTGCTGGCAAGCCACCAAGAGCCAGGAGACAGGCATGGAGCAGGTTCTTCCCAGCAGACTTTAGGGGAAGCATGATCTTGCTGACCCCTTAATTTTGTACTTCTAACCTCCAGGCCTGTGAGATGATACATTTCCATTGTTTTAAGCCCCCTCATTTGTGGCACTTTGTTTCAGCAGCTGTACTATACTGGGAAACTAAGACAATGTCCTAGTAACCTCTTTACGTCAATGGATTTAAATATATAGTGCATCATTTTTTAAATGCAATATCAGAATGTATCACAATTTATTTAACCAATCCTCTATTAATGGCTATCCAATATGTTTCCAATTTTTAAAAATATCATGCAATGTGGTTGTGAAACATTCTTTCACATAGACTTTTGCCCACTTTTTCGACTATTGCCTATGATAAATTCCTGGAAATGGAATAACAAAAAATGCCATTTTTTGTGGCTGGTATAAACACATACATATGTACACATATATACATAAATATAAACAATGTGTTGAAAAAGTTGGAAAAATATGTTTCAAACTTAAATATAGTCAGTACCTCATGAGGAGGGTCTGGAATTAGGGATGTAGTCAAAGAGAAATTTAACCGAGTCTGTAATGTTATAATTTTTCACAAAGAGTAAATATCTATGTAATTTAAAATTAGTTAAAGTTAAAGGTGACAACAACAACAAAAAAGACAAGACAAAATAATTATTTATTGCCAACAACAGATCGTCAGAAACAAAAATGTCTGTTCTTTTCTACTGAAAAAAAAATAAAGGTAACTGCTAGGAGAATAGAAATAAGCTATATAAAGTGTAAGCCACTAAGGGGGAAAAATAAGGAACAACACCTTAAAACTTAATTAATCCAACAAAAGTATGGAATGGAGAAAAGAAAAGAAATAAGAAAGCATAGTAACTAGAAAGTACAATAGAAAGACAGAGTACCTTCAAATCATCAGTATTTATGAATATTGCTTTACAAATTGAATTCACGTGATGAGATTAAAGTCTCCATTAAAATGTAGTGACTCTCAGATTGAGTAACAAAGCAAGATTTTGTTATATGTTGTTTAAAAGGGAAACATACAAACACAAGACACAGAAAGTTTCAAAATAGAATAGGAATGAAAGATATATTAAACAAGGAAATGTCTACACAAAGAAAAATGTGTGCCAATATAAGATGAAATGGAATTCAAAGCCAAAAGAATGGATGGTCCAAAAAGAGATGCTTGTTTTGTTCTTGTCTACCTATGAATCTTCGTGTACAGCTTCCAAATGTAGAAAGCAAAGCTATATAAAGCTCAAGTGGAACAAAAAATAACCAAGATTTAGAGCTGCCCGAGCAGCCACTACTGGCCATGTAATAGATGGAGCAGCCACGTGGTGACGGAGCTCTGGAAATACCGCTAGTCCAAACTGAGACACATACCAGATTTCAACGACTTGAAAAAATAATATGGAAAAGGTCATTGATATTTTAAAATATTGATCATGGGTTGAAAAGACTATATTTTAGATATATTGAGTTAAATAAAATGTATGACAATTAATCTCCCCTGTATCTTTTTACTTTTTTAAAATGTGGCTGTTAGAATATTTAAAATAATTTGAAATAACACATGTGGCCCCTAATATACTTCTATTGGACAACACTGAGGAGGTTTCAGATAATACAATTAAAATTAGCAATCAATGTATAAAGGAAACATTTTGAACTTACCAGAGATTTTACGTTCTTTTCAAACATTAATGCAACATTTATAAATGAATCAATTACTGGGCACACGAAGATCTCAAACATTTCTAAAAACCAGCTATTGCAAAGACGGTAATATTTGACCACATGATGCTTTTTTACAACCCTGTTGCCAATTCTAATTGCTCTTGTCCTCCCAGGGTGACTGTGGGGAGGTGAGAAGCCTGTGTCCGGGCAGGGTCTGTGGGTGGCATGCCCCTGAATATAAGGGCTCTCCATCCTTCCTGGGAGCCCAAGTTACCCAAACCCTTCTCTGCCTCTCAGTCCTGGCTCAGAAGTCTTGTTGACCCAGAGCTCCCCTTTTAGAAGGCAGGGATGATAGTGTCAGCCTGGGGCGGGGTGGGGGGGCCCTATATGCTAATTGCTCCCTGTTTATGGAGAAACGGGAGGGGGCAAGCCTGACTGGTCCAGCTGGTCTAAGTATTCAACTGATAACCCTGAAGGTCGCAGGTTCCCTCCTCCATGTGGATTTGATCTCTCTGAGCCTGGAGTGCTGCGGAATTACACTTACTTTCAATAGTTTTTTCTACCCATGTTTTGGTTTGAGTTTTTTCTGTGCTCACGTCTTCATCAATCCTATCTTTTTGAAAAAAATGATTCTTAACATTTCTACTCTGAAGATAGTGTCCTTCCTTGATTTCCAGCAGCCCTATAGATCTATTTCTCTATCATTTTTGCTATTTCATGGGACTTTGAGAAGGTGGAGATGTAGAAGCAGGTATACAGTCTGACAGCTGGATTCCATCACCAGACATTGATTTTTGAATATTTTATCTTATAACCAGCCACCTTACTAATAACATCTTTCTTATTAAGATATACACTGATATTAAGAAAAATGCAAAACTGCATGTATTTGGATGACATAGGAATGCTAAAAAAATTGTATGGTTGTGGAGGGTTGCCATATATCAGATCCCTCTTGATATTAGGGATACTTTGAGGACAGAGTTTTGGAAGTTTGGCTGAAAAAAGTATTTTGACTGTCTTGAATTAGTCTCTCTCTCTCCCCAACCCCCGACTCTCTCTCTTGACAGAGCTAAATGCCTGACTCTTCCTGATCTTATGACTCCAATGAGAACCTTATCATGGGGTTGGAATTCTTTTCTCACACGCCTCTTTTCCACTATGGAGCCACTTTCATAGACTGGTGGTTCTCAATCTTTGCACTGGGAAACGAACCTGGGTCTTGGGCATGGCAGGCGAGAACTCAACCTGCTGAGCTGCCATGGCCCACCCTCTCGATCTTTTTCGTATTTACTTTGTCTTATTTTTTCTTGGTGGCACACTTGAAGGCATTAAAATACTATAAACACATTAAACAAGTCAGGAATCATCACAATGCAATTACTGCTGCAGTATAATGGGGTCTCACGATGATGATAATAGCATCCGCTGTTACTACGCTATCCCTTGGCCTCCTTTTAATATTAGCTTGCTGCTCTGAATAGATGCCCTTGTATAACTCACATGTTATGTTTTCTAATATTCTGATCAACATCAAGTTGGCCATAGTTTACATCTCTCACCCTTTCTCATAGCCAGTTTACCCTGCTCTGTACTGTCATGCGACTCTTTTGGTCTGTGTTCCATTTGATTGACATTGCTGCTATGCATATTCAATTAAAGTAAAAGTCTATTTTAGACACTGATTGAAATTTGAAACTTGGCAGCCCACCACGACCACCAGGATCAGTTGCAGGCTGTGTGCTGCACCAGGGTGCGCAGGTGAAGAAGCAAAGAGGGACAGTGGCCAGCCTGTGATGCGGTCATTGGACTGCATCTGCTCAGGAGTCCCTTTTCTAATTAGAACAAAAGGTAATATTTGGACCTCTAGTTTAGGGCACCCCAGGGTGCTACAGCAGGGCAGTTTGGAACTGCTGGAAAGCAAGGGCTGGATTCTATTTATCTTTACTTTCCTAGCTATTAAGCACAGTTCTGGACAGTAATAGACTGTAATAGATGTGGAGTAAATGATAAAATGATCACGAGGCTTGGGCGATATGGTGGCACACCATTTGGAGCTCGTCTATAACATCCTTAGCATACATTCTCCAAATTTGGTCTGCTGGTGCAATGGCTCCCAAATGTGGTGTTGGTTACACTGGCGTGAAGGGCTCGAGTTGCAGCTGCCACCCCCTCCCAGGAATCGGGCACAGCTCTGGACCCTTCCTGTCTGTGCTGAAGTCGACTAAAAACCACGGGAGCGCGTCAAGCTCTTAGTCATCATTCATCGAGGGCACCGCCGCTGAACGAACCGCGGAGGACCGCTGCACCAGGGCACCGCCTCTCCATCTGATAGGCATCCCCAGCCTCTCCCTGCCCCATGTCCTCCAGAGCATATGTGTGACGAGCACAGCTGTAGAAATGAACATTTATTGAGAATTTTAATGTCGCGGAGCTGGAGGATGGCTGAGGGGCCACCTGGGCCAATCATCTCATTTAGCATCAGGAGAATGAGACCTCGAGCAAGCCCCTCAGTCCCTGGTTGGCAGAACAGCAGCTAGAACCCGGGTGAAGAGGCCCCTCCTCCTGCAGGTCGTGTGAATGCTCTCTCTTCCTTCCTTCCGCGCAGGTCCATAGCGATCCGCCTCCTGCCCGTGAGCTGCTCTCCTTGGCTATTCCCCCGTCGTATTCTAAGACGGCAGAGCTAAGCCCCTGGAGAGGTGGGAATAGAAAATGGCAAATGCTTTCTCTGCTTCCCACCCTGCAGTGTCCGGAGACACCCCGATGACACCTCCAGGTTTTGCGCTAATAAGGAGTGCTTTCAGCCAGACTCTCACAGGATGGAGGCTGGGAGCAAGGAGAGGGTGGGCTGAGTGAAGGGACTGCAAATGAGAGGCAGAGTAAGTAGGATTTGGCAACATCTGGCTTATGTGGAGGGCAGCATTCAGAAGCAGAATGGACACATTCCTTTAATCACTCAATTCCTATCATCATCCTCGTCTTTCTCAAGTGTTTGTTTCTGAAGCTTTAGGGGGGAGCAGCATGGGGTCAACAGGCTGGCCTTGCATAGAAGCCTTTGTGGGAGTCTGGGTAAGGGGTCTGGCTCTCCCCTCTGCTCCCCACCCCACCACCCCCGAGGCTTTGGGCCTGTAGAGGATCTGGTGGGGTTTAGGGCTTGTCATGCTTTCTGGAACCCGGCTGTCAGTCTGGCATGCGGGTCTGCCAGCCCACCATGGGACACTCCACGGACATCTGGGTGGCAGGGTCAATCTCTGGGGGATTTTCTGGGGGCTCAGCAGAGACTGTGTACTTCCTTCCAGTCGATGAATGAGGGGACTCCTGGAGAGCGGAAGCAATTCACAAAGATCATAAGAGGAGTGGGACCCTGTGTGAGAACCAGGTGGAGGCGTTTCCTCCTGCTTTTTGTCCAGAACTTCCCTGGCGCCTGCTTCTTCTTTGTGGCTGGATGCTGGCTCCAGGGGTTATCATTTTCACTCGGGTTCACAGAGAGTAGGGCTGAGCTCGGAAGGTGCGAGGTTTGGTGGGAAAGTGAGTCCCTGGCAAGTGTTTGTTTGAAGAGCAATGGGCAAGAACAATGAGGTGGAGCAATGGAAGGAGGTAAATAGCCACAGTGACCCTCGACTGTGTTAAAGGATTCCTCACAGAGGGGCCTGCCCCGACCCACACAGTCTGAACAAGCCCCTGCCCACCCACCCCCATCATTTATTGTTTCCTCTGTTCTTTTCCATCAGAGCACTTACTACATTAGGTAATGCCTATTTTTTTTTGTGTATTTTCTAATTTGATATCTTCTTGGGTCACTACACTGTGAGGTCCATAAAGCCAGAGCATGTTGGTTTTGCCTAGAGTCTAGCAGTGTGTGTAATAGGCACTTGCTTAGCAAATAGTTGATGAAAGATGAATGAAGATTTGTCTTTGTTTAAATTTTCATGATTCCCGTTGGACCCTGATAGGAACCCAAATAGCATTCACCATCGAATAGCTACACTGTCTCTGTGAGCACTCACCATTAGGTCCAGGTTTAACCCAAATGTAGATCATATACATGATTTTTTGATCGTGTGTCACTCTTTTTCTAAGTGCTGGGGCAGATGACCAAGAAACTAATGTGCTTCCCGGTGCACATGAGTGGATTTAAAGGGATCTTTAAGATTTCACTATCCCTCCTATTTACTTCACTGCACGGTTGATGGTCAAGTCATAGACAGAAGGACTTGCAGTTTGTGTGTCATACCTTTAAAGGGATTTGAGTTTTGCTCCTTTGATGTGAATTTATGTGTTTTAAGGGTATTCAAGAATCCTTGAGGGCTAAAAAAGTCCAAACCCACCATGCACAGTTCCAGAGGAAGCCATTCATGCTGCACTGTAGTGAAATGCCCCTGGAGATGGGCAGTGCACATCTGTACAGATGTTTGCACAAGTGGCCCTGTGGAAACCGCAGGTGTGCTGCTCAACAGGGATGCGACCTAGAGGACTACTGGAATTGCCTGAGAACTCATTTCCCTGTCTTAAGACTTGTCTCTCTTTCTGTTCTCTCTACAGCATCCAGACTGAGCTTCTCAAAGCTTAAATGAGACCACGATACTCATTTTCTTAAAACCCTCCAGTCACTTACCATTGCACTGAGAACAAAGCGAAAACCCATTTCCCCAGCCTACAGGGCCCCATAGGATCTGCTTTAGTCTGTTTCTCCTAACTTGCTGCTTACCTTTCTCTCCCATGCTTACTGAACTCAGGCCCCACTCACCTTCTCTCTCTTTTCATTTAGCCAAGCCCATACCCCACTCAGGGGCTGTGACACTTACCCTCTGCTTGGGCCGTTCTTCTGCCAGCTCCCCGCCTAGCTGTTTTCTTCATCATTCAGGTCTCGGCTTCAGGAGCCCCCTCTGGGGGAGCCCTTCCCCAGCCCCGATTCCAAAGCGTACACCCAGTCACTCTACAACATCACTCTATTTCTCCACGGGACTCACCACTTTCTGATATCTGATATTTTCTTCTTTGTCTATGCTGATTTGCTTATTATCAGTTCACTCCACAAAAATATAAGCTCCAGGGGGGTCATTATCCCTTTGTTGTTTGTTGCTGCATTTGCAGTACTTAGCTCATTACCAGGCCCATCTGCAGAAATGTTTGTGAAACAAATGAATAAAAACCCATCAGGCACGGCGGCTAACAGGGAAACTTGTTAGTGGTGCCTTCCCAGCCTCACCTGCTGACTGACCTGGAGAGTCCATCTGAGAACTTGAAAACCATAGGAAACCGTTGGGCAGGAAAGAGCAATGGTTTAGAAGGTAAAGAGGCCTGGGTTCTAGTTCTGTTTCTTTTTCTTGTTTTCAACCGTGAGGGAATGGGGTTGGAAGGCCTTTGAAGGTCACGCTCCGTGTGTCTTTGTGACACCTGCACACGTCTTTCACCGGCACTGTCAGAGGCCAGATTCCTGCAGAGCACAGGCTTGGGGGTCACTCCAGCTGCAGCCCCTTCGTGTTCCGTTATCACTATGACAACCTGTCCGCAGACTCCTGCTGTTGCAGGGATGCCTGACTTTTTTGGTCTAAAAGTGTGAATTAAAGAAATAGCACTGCTTCCAGAGGCAGGGGAGTGTAATGGGAAGGGCGCTGGCCCCAGACCAACCTGGGTTTGCATCTCTGCTCTTTGCTTAGCAGCGGAATGACCTTGACCTTTTTCCTAATTTCTCTGAGCTGTAGTTTTGGCAAGCAGGAATGCGTATTCCCTCCTGGAAGATTTGCAGTGAAGATTACATAAGCTAATATATAAGGAAGTGAATAGACACCAGCTTCGCTCCCTTCCCATTACCTTGGAATGCTTGACTGTGTCCACAGGAGTATCCAATGCCTGGGTCATGCAGCCTCTATATCGTTTCTGCAGGGGCTGTGGGGCTGTGACTACTGAAGAGCTGGGGTGGGACATGGGCTTTGCTTGGTGAAGGAAAAGCAAAGAGGTCATTTCTGAGAAGAGCAAAACAGCTGGTTTGTTTATTTTGCACCAGAGTCTCCTGGTGCATAAGCCGAAGGCGATGGCTCCGCGGAACTGGAAAGAACAGTGTGTTCATCACTCTTTCCTGGGCATACCTCATTTGCATTCCTAGGGAGCGCCAATTGTGTGTTCCAAGAAAGGAAGTTGTTTGGTGGGCTGGCTCACCTCAGCTCCCACACAGATCACTCACATTTGCGTTTGTGTGTGGAGGTAAAGAACTATTCTTCACTGAGCCTCTACCAAATGCCAGAGATTGTGCTAATTATTTTCCATACTGTGGCAAGCGCAGTAACTTGGCTTACTTAGCATCCAGCCACCTTCTTCCTTACCTTCTTTTACAGAGTCTGGAAATCTAAACACTTAACTTCTTGGCACCCTTTTCAGCGAAGGTGGCTATGTGACATAGCTCTGGCCAATAAAATAAGTCAAAATTTGTTACAGAGGGCATTTCTTCCTAAATATCATGACAAAGTTTCAAGAGGAGAAAACCCATTGTTTCTTCCCCCTTCTTCCTTCCTCCTGCCTGGATGTGATGTCTGGAGCCACAGCAGCCATCTCACGAGGCAACGCTGGAGGATGGGATCCAGCAGCCTAGGAATGGTGGGGATAAAAGGCAGGAGTTTGGCTCCTGATAACATATTGTCTGTCATTTGGAAACACAATCAATACCGTAAGATGCAATATTATTTAAAAACTATGAAGAAAGAGGAAACGCTGCTAATTAAACTATAACTTGGCACTGTTTGTAAGATGCATGCTGATTTCCAAAATGTTAAAATGAGAAAAAACAAAAGTTGATCTGAACGTTGATAAGCATTTGAGCAGGTGCTGAGCCCTGGAATATCTATGTCTGGACTTCATATGTGATAATAACGAATTCCTAATTCTTTGAGACACAGTTGTCGGGTTTTCCGTTATGCACGGCCGAACACGTTCCTAACATTGACTCCTCACAATCTGTGCCCGAGATGGGTGTTAACATTGCCGTGTCACTAATGGGGAAACTGAGGCACCACAGGGCAACGGACTAGCTCTAGCACACATGACAGCACTCCTCAGAAAGAAGAGCTGAGCCCATCCAGGGACCTCTAAGTCTGGTATTGACCCCTACGCCATCTGCTCCACTGTCCTGCCTCCTGTGTGTCCTTTGCGGCATCGCCATAAGGAATGGTGGGCGACCCCACAGCCACGCTCTTATCCCTTCCCTGCTTGTGAGCACGCTCCCCGTAACCCAGCAGGACGGGACGTTGGATCCTGGGAGCCGGGAGTCAGGACCCCAGAGTTCACCAATGATCCTGGCTCAGGGTTTCTTAGTGGTCTGGGCAGGTTTTTTTTTTTTTTTTTTTTTTTGCTGCTTCTTATATGCCCCTCCTCACCCGCTAAGCAACGAGAACAAAAAAAGCATAGGAAACGAGAGAAGCAGTTTATGTGTGGAAGAAGTGCTATCCACACTCTCCCTGGCTCGCTACTGATTTCCTACAAGCCTATAGGGTTCCAGGTTGTATAACTGGTGAGGCCACAGCTATGCTAAAAGGATCTTGCAGAAAAGGAATATCTGGCCAAGAGCCTCTTGTTAATTAGTCAGTCAACTTTGCCTCTGGAAATGGTTTTTGAAGGCAGCTTTTTGGAGACCAAAGGGTAGAAAAGATGGGGAACGTTTAGGGCTTCTGGTCAAAAACCACAGAAAGAAGGCAGTGTTTATGGCTCTCGTATGAGGATGTGCTCCCTCCCAACTCTGATTTTTGTTTTCTAAAGCAGAAGGGGGAGAAAAAAGTGTTAAAAGGGTATTAATGTTAAGTAACAAAGAAAGGACTTTTCCATATCTCAGAGACAGGTGAAATTAGCTGAGAACAGTAGGGGCAGATTGGATGGGATGCTGGTCAAACGAATACATTAGAGCATTATTATTTTTTATTCCGTGGCTGACAGAATCACTCGAAACGCCAAAGCAGCACAGGAAGGAAATCGTCCCTTTGGGAGTGACTCATGTAAAAGGCTCCCCTGCCACAGCCAGGATGAGCCGGTGCTTCTGCTCTTGGGGGGCCAGGCGGGGAGGCAGCAGATTTGCTGAACGTGTGGCCAGGGGTGTTAGCCTTTCTCATGAGGTGAAGGGTGGGGTGGGGGCTTTGTGCCACCCCTGTCTCCTGTCAGAGGCAGGAGTAGAGAAGTGGAAAAGTTCTGAGGAGTTTCTCTTCTCTGATACAAGGGAAACACCCACACATTATTTTTTTTTCTGAGAAAAGCCATTGTGAACTGGGTCTACATCCATCCACCCAAAGGGCCACACGGTCCAGCTGCTGGCCAGAAAACTGACTTTTCAAAGGCTTGTTCATGCACAGCCACAGACTCAGTCCAACCCCGCCTGGCCTGGCATCCAAACCGAAAATTCCCGTAAGAAATGTGCTTAAGGGTCTGTGGACTTCACAGGAAACCTTCAGATTGCAAACATATGTTCAAACTGCTGACTTTGTGTAAATGGGTCAAATTACTCAGACTGTGCTGGAGAGAGGCTGATTTTTGCACAGGGGAGTGGTGGGGACTTTGCTATTTGAGTGTGTGCCAGGCTGAGTGGAGCCATGGCTTCAGAGGGATTCCGGGCTGCAAGAGGTTTCTTTTGTAAATTAGCTAGGATGGCTATTCCTTGCCTTTCTTCTTTCTGCAAGTGAACGATCAGTGCAGATCCCATGTGCAGCTTTCTGCTGTCTTTTTTCAATGTTTGTCTGTAGGGCCCGTTCTTGTCTCTCCTTCCAAGTACCCAGCCCACTGCTATGGACTCCATGGCTCAATAAACTTGCTGACTGCGATTGTTAAAAATTAAAGGTTTAATTTTGAGATAATCTTACATTCATACACAGTTGTAAGAAGCAATATGGAAAGATTCCATGTACCCATTAGCCAGTTTTCTCCAATGGCAACATCTGGCAAAACTATAGTACAATATTACAATCGGGATATTGACATTAATACTTTCAAGATATGGAATATTTCCATCGCCACCAGGATTCCTAAGATTGCATTTGTTATAGCCACATCCACTTCCATCCTGTCTGATGTTAATCTGTTCTTTTTTTTCTTTAATTTTATCATTTCAAGAAAGTTATATAAACAGAATTACATAGTAGGTAACCTTTGGGGATTGCACCCCCCCCCACCTCAGTATAATTCTCGGGAGATTCATCCGATTTGCTGCGTGTAACACTAGTTACTTAATGTCACTAATTGTTACTTTGTATTGCTGAGCAGTATCCGATGGCATGGATGTACCACAGTTTATTTAACCACTCACCCACTGAAGGACACCTGGGTCATTTCTGGTTTTGGGCTATTTTGAATAAAGTTTCTATTTGTGGTGGGTTTCTGTGTGGCTATGTCTTAGTTTCTTTGGGATAAATACCCAGGAGGGTAATTGCTGAGCCATATGGTAGTTATATATTTGGTTTTTTAAGAAACCACCAAACTGTTTCCAGAGTAGATGCATCATTTCACACTCTCACCAGCAATGTCCAGTTTCTTCACATCATCACCAACATTTAATACTGGCCCTACTTTTTATTTTAGCCATTCTGCTAGGTGTCTTGTGTGATATCTTGTCGTGATTTTATTTTGCATTTCCCTAATGGCTAGTGAGACTGAACATCTTTTCACGCACTTGTTTGCCATGCAAATGTCCTCTTTGGTGAAATGTCTGTTCATGCCTTTTGTCTTTTTTATAATTGGATTGTCTGGTCTGGAACTTAAATTTTCTGTAGCACATAATCTAACTCAACCTGTCTAGATAGCTCATAACTGGATTGTTTGTTATGTTTTTGGTTGGTTGTTTTTACTGTTGAGTTTTAAAAGGTCTTTAGATATTCTTGTTATTAGTCCTTTGCTGAATATGTGGTTTGCAAATATTTTCTCCTAGTTTGTAGGTTGTTTTTTCATTCTCTTAAAAAGATCTTTCATGGAGCACAAAGTTTCCGTTTTGAAGTCTAAATAATCAGCTTTTTCTTTTATGGATCATTTTTTTATTGTCAAGTCTAAGAACTCTTTTTTTCCCCTATGCTTTTTTTCTAAAAGACTTATAGTTTTATATTTAAATTTATGATCCCATTTTTTTCCTTGTCTTTTTATTTTTGGAAAATTCATGATGCATTTTGAGCTAATTTTTGTATAAGGTGTGAGACTTAGTTTCCAGTACTTTTTTGTACCTTTGGATGTCTAATAGCTCTAGTACCATTTGAAAAGACTATCCTCCATTTAATTGCTTTTGAAACTTTGTCAAAAATCGTTCGGGAATATTTATGTGGGTCTGTTTCTGAGTTCTCTATTCTGTTCCAGTGACCCTACTCTTGAATACTGTTGCTGTATGATATATAATAGGCCCTGAAACCAAGTAGACTGATTCTTCCCTCTTTGTTCTCTTATCTTCTTGAGTCCTGTATATGTTTACTATTTATATACAAATATTTCCTTTATTTTGATTGATTGTAAATGGCATTTTATTTTTAATTTCAGTGTCTACTTGTTCATTGTTAGTATAAAGAAGTACAATTTATTTTTGCACGTTTGCCTTGTATTTTGCGACCATGCTGAACTCACTTATTAGCTCTAGGAGTTTTTTGTAGATTCTTTGGGATTTTCTAGATAGGCAATCATGTCATATACAAATGGGGAGAGTTTTATTTCTTCCTTTCCAGTCTATACCTTTTACGTCCTTTTCTTGCCTTAGTAGAACTTTCAGAAGAAATTAAGAAAATTAAGAAGAAATTTACTTTCTCCCTGCTCAAGAAATCTGGAGGTAGGCAGGTCAAAGCAACTCAATTATGTCAGGGCTCTAAGTATTCTTTGCAAGTCTCTGGATTTTTGCCTCATGGCTACTAGTGGGCTGCTGAGGCCCTGTGCTGGTTTGAAACCATTGTGTACCCCAGAAAAGGCTCATTCAATATTGCTGGGTGAGATCTCTTTTTTTAACAGAAAAAAATGATGGTAGTTTGTCTCCTAAATTACTCCCTATATAATTAATTAATTTATGGAGAATTTGTATCTTTTTGATGCTTAACTTTCTTATCTAAGAACAATGCTGTATTTCCATAGGTTCACATTTGTATTTTTTCAGGATTTTTTTTTTTTAGTTTTCCTCATGTAAGTTTGAGGTACTTCTTATTGTTAATCTCTAATTTTTTTAAACTTTTTAAAAATTGATATATATTATATATTCACATACCATGCAATCATCCAACGTGTTCAGTGGTTCACAGTACCATCATATAGCTGTGCATTTATCACAATTGACTTTTTTTTTCTTTTGTGTGAAAAATAACATACAAAAAAGCAACAAATTTCAAGCACATTGCAACAGTTAGTTGTAGAGCAGAGTTCAGAGTTTGGTATGGGTTACGATTCCACCATTTTAGGTTTTTACTTCTAGCTGCTCTAAGATATTGGAGACTAAAAGAAATATTAATATAATGACTCAGCAATCATACTCTTTTGTTAAACCTTACTTTCTCTGTATAATTCCTTTGATATTTCTTCCACTCTTTAGGGGTATATGGGTTATGCCCATTCTAACTATTTCATGTTGAAGGGGCTGTCAACAATATGGGATGGGGGATGAAAATAGTTGATGTTCTGGAGAGGCTGGCCCCTTTGCATTTCAGGACTTATCTTGTTCAGGGACTCACATCTGGAGGTTGTGGGTTTATGGAAAGTTATTGAGTGGTTTCTTTTTTATTGTTTCCATGGAGATGTGACCCACCCAATATCTTTTTTCTTTTTTCTTCCATGAAATTATATTCATGATTTCCAAGATCCTTTCAAGTCTAAGATTGGTCACTATTAAAACAAGATCCCAGAGGGAAATAGAAGTGAGCCTGATAAAGGGTGGGTGGTACCTTTTGATTAGGTAGATTCCATGGACATGTCTCCATTCATTCAAGGTAGGGTTGCTCACTGGAGCCTTTTAAGAGGGAGTCATTTTAGAAAAAGCTTGAGAACCCACAATGCTGACAGAGTCCAAAGAACTAGAGATCTTTGGAGATTCCCATGAATAGCTGAATCCAGTGTATCTCAATAGGGGTGCTTAATGATCTTTTGGATGACAATTTTTTGTTGTGCAGGATGGACCTGCTTACTATAGGACATTTAGCATCTAGACCCTACTTTTTTTTCCTTTTTTAAAAATATTTTTATTATAAACAATGAACAAACATACAAACATTCTTGACATAGTTACAATCAATGGCTCACAATATCATCACATAGTTGTGTATTCATCACCATGATCATTTTTTTGAACATCTGCAGCTCTCCAGCAAAAGAAAGAAGAAAGAAAAAAGAAAAAACTCATACATGTTAGGTTCTACTTTTTTTGTTTTACATGTGCAGGCACTGGGAATCGAACTCAGGTCTCCAGCATGGCAGGCAAAATTCTGCCACTGTCACACCACCTGCTAAGCCCTACTTTTAAGTGTCAGTGGTGTCTTCCAGTTATTGTGACAATATTTTCCAAATTTCCCCTGGGGGGCATTGGTTTAGAATAGTCATCATTCATCTCCAGGAGTTGGGCCCATTCTTGCCAGGAATATCTCAAGGAAGAAGGAGGAGAAGACTGTTGAGTAGCAAACCAAAAGTGTCCAGCCTTTTGAGGGGAAGAAGCATCTTCAAGTGGAGCTAGAAAAATAATTAGATCCAGGGGGACCCCAGCATTCTGTCTTAGGACCACCAAATCCAGTGGGACTTAACTTTTTTGGTGTCAGGTACCTCCAAGATGGCAATATGGAGCCTAGGATACCCATCACCTTTGGCCATATGGTAAGAGAGGCTATGCAATGGGAGACAGAAATTGTTCTTTATCAGGCTCACTTCTTTTTCCCTCTGGGATCTTGTTTTAATAGTGACCAATCTTAGACTTGAAAGGATCTTGGAAATCATGAATATAATTTCATGGAAGAAACCTAGAACTCCAAAGTGATTTGCTCAAAATCATCCAGTGATGTGACTAAAATAGGACTGGTTCAGTTGAACACTATATAGAGAGTTTCCAATTATCACAGCTTTTCTTTTATTTCTTACTTCTGTATTTAAAAATTTTCATTGTAAATATTTTTGAGGTGCTTACTATGGCAAAATAAGCTAAATGACTTATACGATTTATCATTTTAATTTTTATAACAAACATATGAGAGGGGACTCATATTGTTCCTACTTTATAGATTAGGAAATTGAGGCTGTGAAAGGTGGAAGAAAGTTGCCAAGTTTTGATTCTGGAATCTGTATGATTAGCTGCAACACCATATGACTTCCCCAGTAAAATAAACTTTTGTTTGTCTTTTGCTGTTATTTGTTCAGAGTGGACTAACAAGACATTCCAGATCATTCCTCCAAGTTCATCCCACAATTTGGGTGCCTCCCTACAATTGGAGGAAATGTAGAGGAAATTGAATACATTTCCTTCAGTGGTAGATGACTGAGAAGGGGTAAGAGATGAAGAGCTTGATTCAGCCATATTATTTTGCTTTTTCTAAAAAGGAAACTCCTTATTAGTACAACAGTTTAAATATTAGGCTATGTCTTAATTATAACCTAGGCTGTACAGTTCTTAAGAAAAGATATGATTAGGGCAAAATTAAAATATGGCAATGAATATAAGTTGTCTTGCTCAAGTACTGTTTTCAATTATTTCTCATCTAAGCTTTGGCTTTCTTTGCTCTTTTACATTTCCTAAGTGATTCCAGGCATTGTAAAACTCTTTTGCCTGTGCAAGGCTTCCAGGAACCAAAAACCAGCCCCTGGCAGCTTTGGGGTAGACACATTCTTAAGGAGGCAATTTCCGGACATCTTTCCTTTGCCTGTGTTGAGAGTTATTCATGGCTAAATTCTCCATTCTTTTGTCTGCGCGTCTATCAGTCTGTCCATCCATCCATCCATCCATCCATCCTCTCAGCTCTTCTTCCATTCAACAATGATTTGTCAAATGCCTGCTTACTCTGACCTTGCTATGTTTTATGTGCCACATTATGTTCGGAAAAGACTTGCACTGAGGAGCAGATAGTTTCAAATTGCTTTTCTTCTGTTCTTCAGCCTTGACTATTGTGGGTCAGAATGGAACAACGTCTGCAGCATGGCCCATGCTCACTAGTGCTTGTGACACTAAATTGTGTTGTTCCTATTTCAGAAGGTGCTAGAGTCCTCTCTTTTGATCCAGAATAAGTTTTCCTAGATGAAGACACCACCAACACTATATTCCTTTGACTTCTTCCTCTCAATGGGACAGATTTTATTGAAAAATAAAAAATTATTCCTTACATTGTGCTGTTTCTCTGCTAAGATAACTTTCATTCCAGATGAAATTCTCCTGGTTCTTCAACATTGAGTTCAAATATCAATAAACTAGTGGCCTTTCCTAGCTCTTCAAGTCCTCATGGGAGATTAATCATTCTCTTACTTTGTTCTGGTATCATCCTTTCCATTCTTTTGTTTTCGTGTCCATCCATTATCCATCCATCCATCCATCCACCCACTCAGCTATTCTTACTTTCTACAATGACTTGTTGAATGCTTATTTACTTCCTAGGACTCTTCTATGCTTTCTGTGCCACACAATGTTTAACAAAGAGTTCATATGGCTTGCCTAGTTTCTTGAATATATGTTTGCTTCCTCCAATAGGTTATGAGCCTCTCAAGCAGGGACAGGGTCTCATTGGTTTGTTTTTGTATCCCAAGTGCCTGACCAAGAGGAAGGTATGCATTTAACATTGAAGAGCTGTATTGTCCACCCAATAGGCCTGCCTTACCTTCGTATTTGTTTTAACAGGCATTACCTTTC
>PVIY010011993.1:47110-63606 GCA_004026745.1 Myrmecophaga tridactyla | reverse complement strand
TTGTCCTAGTACTGCCCTTTTTTTTTCGCATGGGCAGGCTCCGGGAATCGAATCCGGGTCTCTGGCATGGCAGGCGAGAACTCTGCCTGCTGAGCCTCTGTGGCCCGCCCCCTAGTACTGCCCTTTTGAGACCAAACAGAACAAGTCTAATTCTTCCTCCACGTGGCAGCACTTCTGATATATGGAGACAGTTATGACGGCTTCTCGCCATCACATGCCAACCCCACCCTCCCCTGACTCAACCTTCCCCAGCCCCACATATGGCGCCTTTGTTTCTGTTCCTGCACCATCTGTGTTGGTTTTTTTTCCTAATTATGATTCAGTTTGTCCAAAGGATGGACCCACAATACTCTTGATCAGGGCTTATAAATTCAGATAGCTCCAGGAGTTAGACCCTAACTAAGGGTAAATGTGTGTCTCTGACCCAATGTAAAGGCAAAGGGGAGTGGAGGGAACTGGGGTCGGGATCCTTGTATTATAAGGACTTGGGGAGGGGCCCTTCCCCCTCTGGTTATGCTAATCAGGGATTGATGAGCTGCAGTTTTCATTGGTTCTTTTCAGCTGTCGACCCGAGGGAGGGCTGGGTGTGCAAGGACTAGGTGTGTGTGTGCCAAAAGGAACTTCTTGTTATGGGTCTTAGGGTCACTTCCCCCTCCTTCCTTCTCTATCTAACTGCCTCACACTCATCAGTCTTCTGAACATGTGACATTAGAAACAGGTTTGAAGAAACTTTTATTCATTCATGCAACAATTATTCATCAACAGTTATTGTATATCTACTATTACCAGACACTATTCTAGACACTGAAAATAAAGAAGTAAACAAAACAGAGTTTCCAGTTGAACTCACATTCTATTGGAGAAGTTGTAATAAACAAGTAGACCAATAAGGATTTAATACAGTGTGAGCTTGTAATTAGGGCCTTAGAGGAAAACAGGGCAGGTTAAGGGGGTAGTTCGTGGGAGGGAGGGCGGTTTAGTACTTTAGACAGGATGGCCAGGAAAAAACTCTCTGAGAAGTTAGCATCTGAGCAGAGACCTGCAGGGTAGAGCACAGATGCCATGTCTACAGAAAGAACATTCCAGGCCAAGAGAGAGCAAGGGCAAGGCCTGAGCTGGAAACACAGTTAGCTTATTTGAGGAATATAAAGGAAGGCCAAGGTGGCTGTGGCAGAGGGAGGAGGGCTGTGGTAGAAAATGTAATGTGAGAGTCAGGGACCAGGTCAGGTAGGACCTGAAAAGCCATGGTAAGGATGTTGGATTTAGACAGAGTGTGACTGGAAGCCATTGAAAACCTAAGAGCACAGAGAGTAACATGTTCTAATTTTTATTTTTGAGGGGTCATTTTTGCTGTTGTATAGATAAGAGTTTGAAAATACTGAGATGCAAGAAAGGACATGTTTTTTTTTTCTTTATGCCTTCCTTGTATTTTTTTTTACAACTCTGGTAAGGACCTTTTGAGAGTTTTTAAATATTTCAGTGATAATGCAATGGATGGGATTTAGTTGTGTCCAATCAAAGATGTATGTGCTTTAGAATAGTTGCTTCAAAAGTTATTGTAAAGTTCACCCATCCATGAAATGTGAAATGCTTAGTTTGAAAATTACTTCCAGCTGTTCAGGAAGATAAATGTACCAGGAAACTAAAGTAGCTCTGCTCATGTCCGAACCCTCAAGGCAAACAGCTGCCATTAGTCTTTACAATGCTTCTTTTAAGAGAGTAGATGCCAATGGCCATTCCAATGAAAACTGTATGGAAACACTAAGGCTGTCAAGACAGAGGTAAAGAAGAAGGGGAAACTTAGTAAGCATTTCTGCATTTTAAATATACTTGCATACTATCTAACAATAAAAATTACACTTGTAAAATGTATTCACTTGAAACATCATTGATATGATACACACAGTTAGTGGTTTAAGTTAATTACATGTGCGTCCTGGCTTTTCCGCCTTCCCATGCAACTGGATGGAGGGGGCCACGTGACCCATTTCAGGTCAAAGAGATGTAAGCAAAAAACTGCTTGGCAGAGTGTGGTCTGGGAAAGGTTTAGCTTTCCTGATAGAAGTAGTAGACACAGCTGGTCTCACCATACTACCCTTCCTCTTGCCTCGTAGTTAGGCGTACTGGCTACCCTTTGGCTATGCTGCAACTATGAGGGGAAGGACAAGAGAATGACACGATGCTGCCCCCAACGTGGTACAGCCACGGAGCCATCAACAGCAGCTGCCTACTCCTAGGCTTCTTGTTAAATAGGAGGACCCTTATTCACTTAAGCTCTGTAAACTGAGTGTTCTGTTGTTGTGTTTAAGTACATTTCCAAGTGAGACCCTTCAAATCACCAGGAAATAAAAGATCATTTATAATCTAAAGTGAACAAAATATTCATGTCCATGTTCCTCAGAAACTGTGAAATCTCACTCATACTGATTGAATCTGTTCAGAAGACCTCAAGCTAAACACATCAAGAAACAGCTAACCTGATCTTCCAGATTTCTCTTAGGTTAGTTCTAGCTTAAAGATTTTTTTTAAATGCCTTATTGGGAAAGATGGTTAATCATAGGGAAAGTTGAGTACCATGTTGAATAGGGTATAAAGGAACAGACAGCCTGAAGGACGAGTTTTTATCTGCTTTGACCAGCTTGGCACGTTCAAGTCACAAACCTTTGGCAGCAACTAGTCCTTCTCCATGCTTGGAATTCCCGTCTGATTATAGATTTGTAAAGAAAGAACCTCTAGGACAAGAAAATCTACTTTGTTTGGTTCAGGACTAGGGTAAAGAAGTACAGAAATCTCCTGAATGCAAAACAGATGTTACATATACTCCACTGTCACCTGCACCAAGTGAATAAATAAACAAGAAGGCTTCTAGTAGAGATATTATTTATTAGCATTTGTATCTTTACCTGGTTGGTATGAAAGGTAAAGAGATGCAGCCTTGGTTCAAGATTGCCTTTTCCTCTTTTATTTTCATTCCCCCACCCCCTCCCCCCCTTTTTTGGTGGCATCTGTAAAGCATTTAGCTTTCTAATTCTGGATCACAGTGCTTTCATGGCTCATGTTACTGTCTTTCCACTCCCAGCTCCTCTCTCCGCCCCCACTCTTAAATGAGAACTAAAACAAAAGAAAATAGAGGTCATTTGGACTTTATTTTCTTCTCTCTATAACAGATGTTAAATTCAAATTTTAAAAATAAGAGAATATTAAAAGAAGAATCTTTTTATGCCAAAGCAAAGGCCCCAGCATCCTAGGTGCCAGCCCTGGAGAGGAAGCCTTGCTGATCTTTTTCACCCAGAGCCTCCAGGCTTTGGACAGGGGGCACTGGAGCGTGGTGCCAGCTCGGCCACTTTACCACCATGAGCCTTGGGCAAGACTTTGAATCTCCCTGGGTCTCAGTTTACTCATCTGAGGACTAAAGAATCTTTGAAGTTGTTCCAACTCCTGAGAATCAATGGATTGCCTCAAAAATTTGAATGTAAAACCACTGGCCTGTTATTTTGACAAGAAAAGTCACTTTCCCTCAATCTCTATTCCAGTTCCTTTTCAATAACCAAGGATCATCTATTTGGTTTTATGAGGATTTATGGCTACTCTGATCACTTTGGGTGAAGGTTCTCTGTTAAAGTAGATATTTGGGGAACCATCCCTTTAATTCAGATCGGTGTTTTTCATCTGTTTGGAATGGATCATATGACAAGCATCAGTATTTCTCTGGCTGCTTCAATATCTTCGATGTGAGAGGCATTTATTCTTCCCTTCTGACCATAACACCTGCATGTTATTAAACCCTCACAAGTAATGATCCTTCTGGCTAAATCATTTTGCCGAGGGCCATGCATCTTCTGACTTCTCTCCTACATAGCAGCTCCATCTGATTCAGAACAGTACATCCTGTTTTCTTTATTCACACACTCTGATGTAAGTCGTTATCTTATGTCCTTCATAACACACCCTTATAGGTGAGCCCTTTCTAGACACCCAGCCTGGGTTCTTCCTAAAATGGTGGGCTAGAGAGAAAACAAGGTGATAAGGAACTTTCTTTGCTCCTTCCCCTTAAGACTAGGGATGTGGAATGCAAACACTTTTACTTACAGTCATAGCCACCAGAGTGAAAGGCAGTAAATAAAAGTAAGATCCAGTCCACGTGATTCTCCTCTTTAAACTCCAGAAAATGCCTGAGGCTAATTCACTTCAGACTTATTTAAATTTTATGATTCATTTTTACTGCAGCATCCTCAGCCTCTTATTCTGCTCACATTTGCCATATTTCAACAAACGAAAGGCAATTCTTGCTGTTACGCTACCCAGAAAACAAAAACATTTTCTCAAGAGACAGACAAGAAGCCAAAGAACATAGGCCCGGTTCATATTTCTCATCGTTATCACCCAAGAACATCTAGCACACTTTTTTTCTTCTTCTTCTTCCTGTGGGGAAGCTTAAAGCCTCAAGGCCAGCTCACAGCCACATGGTTTTCATTTCCTGGCCCCTTCCCTCGGCCTCCGCAGCACCCTGCCACACACACAAAGGCCCCAGCCTCTGCCTGCAGACTCGAGACACCGGCACCCACTCATTCTTCATGAAGCAAATGAGGCATAGAAAGCCAATATTCCTCCTAGATATCAGCCCACATAATAGATTAGCTGCCTGCCAGCCTCGTTCCTTCCCTTGAATTGTGCAAACACAATTTTGTTTATTCAAACCTTCACAGCTTTTGAAGCACTTTGATATTCATTAATCTCACAGAGTCCCCACTCAGAGTCTGCAAGAAGGGTGCCCTTCTTTTCACGTTAGAGACAGGCAGACTGATTCACATGACAAGGTAAGGGACTGGTCAAGCTCATGCAAATCGGTGGCAGATCCAGGACTCAAACACAGGGTCCTGACCCCAAGTCCTGTACACTGTTCTCTCTTGTTAGATTGGAGACATGTGTGAATCAGGGCCTGCATGGGCAACTTTGGCTTCCAGGAAAAGGTTGTCTTGGAAGAGGAAGTGGTGCAAAGAATACAAGCTGTTGGAGTTCTTTGCACCACTCACTAAATATGAGTTCCGGCTCCATCTCCTAATAGCTGGGTGAAGATGCACAATTTCAGGGACGGAGCTCACAAGGCGCTTCATGTGATTCACACCCCCTTGAACAGTGTCCTCGGAGATCTTCAGCACAGTCCTCCTGGGAAGTACTGACCTCCCTGTAGCCCAGTAGCCCCACTAAGCAATGAACATAATGATCCCTACTTCCCAAGGCTGTTTGGCAGCTGAATAAAATAGAGCATATACATAGCATATAAAGTCTGGCCTAATAATGGATCCTCAAAATGCCCCGTCCACTTTCATGACTATTCCCTTCACCCCACGACTACAAGTGTGTCCCTGCACAATTCCTATCTGTGGAAATGTTTTTCCCTTGAAAAGTCTCCCTTTCATGTCCTCCACCCACTCCTGGTCCCATGGCGGGGACACTGTGATCCCCATTGCAGAATCTGCCATGAGTTGAGGACTGCACTCTGCCAGACACTGTACTAAACCCAAACATGCACGTTTTTCCTTGGTCCCCAAGTCCCCAATCTCCCCGTTCCCATCCCTAATCCAGGCCCCACTCATGAATAAGCAGCCTGAGCCTGGACAAGGGAATTCTCATCCCAGTACTGCCACTGATGATCTCCAAGACCACCAGCCCCAGAATGTTCCCTCTCTGAGTCTCATCTGACTCAGTAGCTAGGGGATGTATCCTAATACTGGTCCCGTCCCGTCCCCTCCAGAGGTCTGCTGTCTTTCCAAATAGCGAATCAAGTGAAGCTGATGCACAAAGGAAACGAAAATGAAGCCAGGGCAAGAGGCTGAGCTGTCATTAATAGAAATGTCCAGGCTCTTTTTAATCACCAAGAACCCTCTTTTAAAAGGGATTGGCAATCTGCCTTCTGAGAATTGCAGATAGAACCTAACAGACTTAGATGGGGGACAGAGGCCTGACCACAATACAATAAAAAGATGGAAAGCCCTGGATCAGTTACTCCAGCAATGCAGGAAAGAGGGACATGAGGAAATTAGAGCTCTCTGTGCTAAGGTTACTAGACCAAGAGGGATAAGAACATTGGAGAATTTAGGCCTCCTCTGAATTCCCAGGTTTAAGCTGGCCACGATAGCTGTGAGCTAAATTTCTGCCAAACCCAGCCCATTTGCATGTCTCTTACCTATGTAAACCCACTGGGCAACCACATGAAAACCTGCCCCTATTCTTTCCCCACTATCTTTTGCATGATTTTAAGTAATGAAAAATTAGAAGGGTCCCTGAAGATAGAACTGGAGTAGTACATGCCTAATTCAGACCATGTTTCTGAACTCAGTTTCCTCACATGTGTGTATTTATGAGATAACCGGATGAAAGCTATGACTGGGGAACTCCCCTGGAGAACTTACACATAATCAGGTCAGAGGTGTTCACTTGCTGAGCACCTACCTGCCACACAGGTCCTGTGCTGGGTACTGGATGCCAAGGGCTCATGCAATGATAGGCATAGGTAGGGGTCATTTTAGGCTCCGGCTATTCACTTTAGTTATCTCAATTGCTTTCACTGGGTTTTTGTGTTTTTTTTAATTCCCCTCCCAGTGGGAGAAGGGTAGACCCAGCATCTGATAATAATTTGCAGGCCTTAACACTCTCCCTAACACCACCTGGAAATAATTCATCATTTTACAAGTCACCAGAAAAAAGTAACTCTTTTTAAAGACTTTGTAATAAAATGAGGGAGATGATTATTTGCATTATAAAAAAGGAATTTTTTTTGTTCTTGTTTAAAAAATACCTTTAAAAATACTCATTTTAAAGTAAATCATTTGGGGTACCTTTGAAGAATATTAAATTAATAAAGGCCAGACTTCATTCAATAGAGGGGTTTGTCAAATATCAAGGGCTAATTTCTGCTGAAAATTGTTAAAGGATTTGGCCCCAAAGGTTTGCATGTGACTGTCGGGCCTACGCTTGTTTTTGTGGACTCTGCTGCCCCCTGTCAGAAGCCAAGAATATTACAGGAAATGGGATGTTTTGAACAAAGCTTTGCACAGAACAGCAGTTCATAATTTCCCCAATCAGATGATGAAATAGGATATTCTCACACCTTGTGAATTAAGATCAAAGAATCATTTGCTTAAAAATATGCCTGTCTGCTTTGCTGTCCTGAAGTTCTTGCACAGTTCATGGCAGTAATAATCTGTCTGAAATAATGCAGGGGCAGCTTTCATTCAAGACCTGATAGGAAACAGTCAATAAAGATTAGACATGACCCCGAGCTACTGTTCACAAGACAAAAGAAATAAATACCAAGGGAAAAACCCAGTGATCATCTGTGGAGTTAGAAAACTTAACTTACAGGAGCTTCTTAGAATTCGGTGCTCATTGAACTATTGCCCCTGACACGTGACATATTGCTTCACCTTCTTAAAACAGTTAACTAAATGCAAAGTTTGGTCTTGGTTAGAATACACATGCACCAAGACATTAATAATTTACAGTTTTCCATTATTTATCTCATTTCCATTTAGTGCACTGTCTTTCAATGAACCACATTTCACAAACAGCCTTTTGGCAATATTTTCCATTATGTTCTTTCTCTTTAGCTCACCCTATCAAACATGAAATATTCATGTATTTCTATACTTTATCAGAGTGTTCTTCAGTCTCCTAGTCTCCTGGAGATTTCTTTGGCTTTACCATTCCTAAAAGATTTTGGTAAGGAAATGACTCCCCTCCCTAAGAATGATATAGCTGTCATTAATCCAAGACAACAGGGTCACAAACCTTGATAGTTAAAAATAACACTGAAAACATGCATCAGTGGAAAGACTGTTGGCCTTGGAATCAGACCAACCAATGGTACCACCACTTGCCTTGGTTTTCTCCGTTGTACAATAGGCGTAATAATGCCTAATTCATAAGCCTGTTGTGAGAAATAAAAGAGAAAATGTAGGCTACAGAATCTTGGAAATTGTCAAGCACTAATCAAAATGTAAGGCACATGTTGCTAAACTGCTTATTGAAAGAATCTAAGTTTCATATCTTTTCCTTTGAATACCAAGATTCTAATCATAATGACATTCTTTATTTCCCACACCTGTTTTAAAACCTTGCCAGAATCAGTAATGATTCTCTTCCCTGATTTTTGTGAAAAGCAGCAAGACAAAAATTTCAGCATGCAAAGAGATGGCATTCAAAAAGGATTTTCCTTGCTGTACTTTTGTTATCCAAGATAATATTAAGTAATAATCAGAGATCACCCATCTCTTTTCAGGCCACTCCTTCCCCCAGCCCCCAAAAGCCCAAATATTTTGAGACCCTTGATGAGGAAGAGATAGCCCTGGTAGGCCATGGTAAACTTTCCTTGTCTGGACTTGACAACTGCATCAAAGGGGCAAGGCGCCTGATCATCTTTAATAAAATTTCTTGAACAGAGATGACTGACAATGTTACTATCTACTTGCAACTTTCTTATTAAATATTAAAAAGTAGGGTGGAGAAAGACATATATATAAGAACATTAAATGTTGGTATTTCCTTGCCTTGTTACAGGAAGTACACATCATCTCTTGGAGTGCAATACCACACTTTCGGAACACTGACAGTTCATCCATCCCAGCACCTTACATGGAAAGTGTCCTGAGAACCCCTCAGTCTGAGAGTCGAATTAGCCAGGGTCTTTTGGAACACTTTCTATTAACCATTTCTCCTGAAAAAATACAGAACATTCTAGATTCCTTTATGATATATATTTTTAAAAATCATTTTTCTAGGGATTAACACCCTCCAGACCACTGAAGATTAGACCTTAAGGAAAGAAAGAAGCAAGCAATTAATCTAAATACAAAATCAGTTTGATTGCATTCCCTTCCCCAACTGGCCCATGATTTTTGGCAGTAATTTGCTAGCTCTGAGGCAGTGACCAGCAGGGTCATGGCGGTCGAGTTAAGGAGATGGGGAAGCACTGAGCAGGGGCATGAGTTAGTCAGTCTGGGTATCTAGTCAATCTGGGTATCTTCTATGAACTAACTTTGTTCTGAGTATGCTTGCCAAATAAACTTTATATAAATCAATGCTCTGAACCAAGGAAATGAACTAAGAATGTTGATTTTCTTGCAGTATTGTTCAATTCATGTCATTTCCCTACTTTAAAACCATTAATAAATATGTTCAATAATGTTGAATCATCAGTCACCACCCATTGCCTATTATAAAATAATTTATTATAAATTAAAAAATGATCTTAAAAGTTTTTTTCACAATCTGAATTCAAAGTACACTACATTCATTCACAGTAAATATGTTTTGGGTACCTAGTAAGGAAGTTACTGTACTTGTTGCTGTGGGTTCAGATTTGAACAAGATGTAACAAACACTGGCCACTGGCCCCATTTATTTGGTTACATCTGATTTTGATTATGTCTTTTCACTCAAGCTACCCTCTAGCCCACACTTTTTATATACTACCAAGCTTTTCCACTTCCCCTACTTTGCCAAATCTCATTGTCCCTCCTTTCTACTACTATGTGTACAATTCTAACTTTCCCTGAAAAGCTAAACTTAATCGCACCGTCCTCTTCAAGCTTTCTCCCAATCACTTTCTTCTCACTCTCCCTGCAGCTTTGTTTGGACATTTTATTCCTGTTACTGTTATGTGAACATTTTCTCCACTGTGTTTCAGGGAACTTTCCAACTGTAATTTGTGCCCCTCACTACAGCTAGTACATACTTTGTAGATAGTTGGCACTTACTAAATATCTATTGAATAAATGAGTGAATAAATGAAGTCCTCATGACATAAATTGTAGATATTGTTTACACCCTTGAGAATACATTTCTCAAACTCCCTTAGAACTATGATTTCATAAACTCAAAAGCCAAATAGACAGTCACTCAATGCAATGAAAACGTAAAAATGCCCATTAGAATGTGAAAATGTGTTAGAAAGCATATCTGATTAAGCATTTGGGGCAAAATTAGGTCATCCCCGGAGTAATAAAATTTGACAAATGTGTTTCCCAGGTACTTTTAGCCACTGTGTGACACCAGTTTCTTCTGAAATGATCTGAAGTTTTGAACAGCAAATCCATGCTTCCAAGTCTTCAATAATGCTCATGCCAAAGCCCTAAAGCCCTTGGCTCTTTCTGCTGCACCTGCAGACCAATCCAATTGAACACCTTCTCTAACCACCTGGGATGTTGAGCAATTTTAGACTATCCTGCAATCCTCGGGACTGCTGGGAATACTAAAAGTCCGAGTTCCTTCTTTTATTCCCCCAAGAGATGTTTCCAAAGTGCCCTCTTCTCAATCTCCATCCCCCTGATTTGACCAATGAGAACAGATGTCTCCCTCCCTCATTATAAGAAATATTATCAACAGCAACAGTTGTTACACTTATTAAGAACCATGCTTAGACATTGTCTCTTATATGCATCGTCTCAGTTTATCTTCACAAGAACCATTTATTGAGGTGGGTACTATTATTATTACCATTCTAAAAATTAGGAAACTGAAACACAGATGGGTCAAATAATTTGTCCAAAGCCACACAACCAACCAGTGGCATATCCAGGTTATAAATCAAGACTAACCCCAGAGCCAATGGGCAAGCCTGTTCTATGTTGACTTCCTGTTCTACCCTTCCGTCTGGAGTATGTTAAAGAGAGGGAGAGAATTCCCAAGAGGCTGTCTGGTCCCAGCCCCAGAACAGTTCATACCAGGCTCTCAAAAGGGGGAGCCTCTTCCACTGCTTGTTCTCCAACCAGTAACATCAACTAGTAAGTAGCAGAAGCTATGGGGACATAGACCTGACCAGCCTTTTTGAGAAAAGCAATTGATTTAATCAAAAGCAGTTTTTTCTTTTCGATCCTTCTAATTCCACCCAGGTGTTGGCACTCCCTGGAGGTATTTTAACCAACTCTAGGTTGTCTGTGTCTATGACCACTTGTTTATAGGCACTTCTGCCCCTCTATTACCATATCATTACCAAATTGGGAATGTAACTGGGTCCTAAACCAGTTTCTCAAACTTAAATGTATATATGTACTGGAAATCTTATTAAAATTGAGATTTTCATTCCATAGGGCTGAGATGGAGCCTCAGAGTTTGCATTTCTAAAAAGCTCCTAGTGACATCCATGCTGATCTCCAGACCACATTTGTAGCAACAACCTAGACGTGTAGCGCCATAACTGTCAGTCCTTCCTTGGTGATTATATTGGTGTTAAGTAAATTTCCTACCAAATGGGCAAATTATATTCTGCTTCTGTGATCGAAACTATGCAGAGCATCCTTGTTTACCTTCAATTATATAATACAGCCACCATAGGTGTTACACTTTACCAGCATTGGGGGTACATGTTTTTGGTCTGGACTTTATTAAATTTTTTGCACAAGTCTGATTTTTTTCCACTTATGTCTATGTGTTTTGTCTCTAAAGTACCAGGAAACCTACTTTTATATTTTGGTAACTCTCCAACATGTCATGGACAACCTTATGTGCCTACACCCTACCAGATCTTATTCCTTATGGAGCCAGGAAAAGATGTTCCTCTTCCTGTTCAAGAAAATCCTATCTGTGCCCTGATTCCCACCCCCATTTTACCTTATAAAAAATTCATTTAAGCAGTTACCACTTTTTTTGCCCTGGAATCCAAAGAACCAAACAAATGAAGTAAACAGGAACAATTGCCCTTTTAGTTTGTTCTTAATGAAGAAAAAGTTCTTTGGTTTTTCATCAAGTTCCCTTGTTTAGAAAACCCAGAGCTCAATATTATCATAACAACACAACCACAACAGGGTATAGTGTGGTAACAACAGTCAACTAAGATTAAAAATTGGGCTAAGACTTTAGATATAATAAGTTTTATTCATCTGTGGTACTTGATGCTCACAGGGCACCATACAACAAATTTTAAAAATACAATATGAAAAAAAAAAAAATCAAACAGCCAAAGAGATCAATTCCATTAAAGGGCAATGGCCCACAGAAAAACCAACAAAAGCCCACAGAAAAACCCACCCTCTGAACCCTTAAGAACATTAATTTCTTCCTGTTAAAGTGTGGCTTTAAGAACACCAAAAGAAAGTGCAAAAGAAAAGGTCTTTGAAAAAAGATAGTTAAAAGTTCACATAGCGTCTTTCACATAAGCATATCACAAAATGCTTTCCTTATTTAATAAGCATATAAAATAATTCAAACATCTGTGTGTCTTTATTTGGTCCCGATTTTTAAGGTCATAGCCTTCAGCACTTCCCTTACTCTCTATCCCAAATTATTTGCATCAGTAAAAAGTCACTGAAGGTGTAGCTGTCTCCTTTGTTCCACTCTGCCACTATAAAGAAGCTATTTTCCATAAATAACAAGAGGCAAGCAAACGAAAGTGATTCAACTACAGAACTGAAATTATAGTTAAAATTTCCCAAATTTTGGTTTTGAAATTTGTGTTCTTCAATTCTCATGATCAAGTAACTAATGAAGGTCACTTCACCTCAACTATAGAAAACAGCAAGATTTAACGTTACATGGAGTCTACTATTATGAAAACTTCTTAGAGATGGTTTTGGGATTTAATTTTTCTGCATATTGATAGATGCCAGAAAGTTATGTCAAATGTGGGACAATAGGAATTACAAATTCTGAGTGGAGAGTCAACTACTGTTCAAAGTTAATTTTCTAGAAGCCAGCCAATTAGTCTATCATCTAAGCTACCAAAACGGAGCCCCAAGTATTAACAGCATGAGGCACAAACTTCCTAGTCCCAATATAAGAGATTTACTTATAACGGGAGTCACCGTGTGCTAACACTGAAGTATAATCTCGTTTTCCATTAGAGTTCACAGAAGTACTAACATAGAGAGACAAAACAAAACACCTATTGAGAATAAAAGGTCTAAAACTAATAAATTTTTGGCCATAAAATAAAATTTGAAAAAGCTGAAAATATACTTAGAATATTTGCCAAAAAATACCAAGCACTGCTTTAACATTTGATTCCTCTAGAATTAAATGACATTTCAGTTTATACTCAATATTTATAGATCGAACTATCTAATTACTAAATGCAAAATGAATCAAATCTAGCCATTTTAGCTACCATTGTGTAGTATCACAGTATATAAGTAGTTTGTGACTACTCCCCCTTTTCCACTATACTGAATTTGTCAAAGGTAAGGAGCAAGTCACAGGCACCTTTGCATTCCCTGCACCTAAGCACAGTGGTTTACATACAGTGGGTGCTCAGCTGGTATTTGTTGAATGCATGGTGATATTGGCTTATGACATGGGAAAGAGCCCAAAGATTGTCTTATTCTACAAGCATTACTTAAATAACCTCACTCCAATAGGCAGAAACTAGTTACGAAGCACCTTCCCCAAATTCTAAGTCAAGAGAGGACATGACTTGAATCATTTCCTTTAATCAAACATGTCTGTGAAGCATTTTGAGAAATCAAGGATGAAAGGCGCTATAAGTGCAAAATAATACTTTCAAGACAGCTCAGCAAAGATGCTATTTTTCTATGATGACGGAATGGTTGTGCTAGTTTGAGGTGAACAGCCCCAAGGCTAATCTTTTCACTGTCATTATTAACAGAACAATGGGATTCTATTACTTTTGACAAAAATGTCATCACTTTATATAGTCAGCAATCTTTTTAACTACTTTCTATAAACCAAGTGACAGAAAATGAAATTAAGCCACTTATTCTACACAAACCAATACTTTATCAAAGTTCCTCATTTTACAAGTCATGTTCAAAAAACACACACAAATTAGCATTTTGTACACAAAGGTTTATTTCTCAATTAAACATTCCCTTTAAACACAAGGAATGAATTCTAAATCTTCATAAAGATGAATTAAAAATGAAATCCCTCCAATATAGTGTGTGTAAATCACTGTATTCCTGGTCACTACTGGCATTTACTGTTTAACATCAAAAACAAAGACAGGTTATTTAAAAATCATGCTACTGGATTTCTAGCTCTTCCTCTATGACCAGTTCTACACTGATCTGCAATGTTTAAAAGTTTACATCACCAAATCGAAGCAAGTTTAAGGTGTGAAAAGCTGTGCATTAAACACGAAATAAACAAATTATAAGATATAGTCAAGTTCATAACGAATATAGGTGTTCTTATCATCATTGTAGATTCTTGGGTAATGTGCTATGAGAGCGTCCTGTGACCCAATGTAGATAGAGTTGTAAATTTTCCAATACACATCTCTGACTTTCCTGGCTGGGTGAAACAGACCCTAGAATAATTGAAAGGTTACATTATTCCAATTTTAAAAAACATACATAGCTGTAACACAATTAAGAGACAAATTATAAAGATATGGCTTAAAATTTTTCCCTTTAATAGGAAACACCCCTGACAACTACACAAAGCTGCAATGAGGACAGATAAAATTGCCCCCCACCCCGCCATCCCCTCACAGCTGTTTTCCCATTTGGTACAATATAATCTATATTAATCATAAGAAGTGACTTCATTCAACACATTAAATTACTTTTCTCACTGAGCAACCTTTTAAGATCTTTAACTTACCTGTAAACAATACTGCAACATTCTACATGGTCCAATAGCAACTCTCAGGCCCTCTAGGGCTCCCATAACTGCTTGAATCACATGGGGGGATGTCTCAAACACGTTGGGCCATACATAGTTCAGCAAGTGGTTCAGCGAATCTTCACAACCAAATCCATAAACCCCAAGCGACATGTGCTGCACCACCGCACTAGCCGTCTGTCTGTGTACAAGGTCCCTGCAATGGAGGAAAAAATTCCTCTTTGTTAAGGTAGTCTTGGTTTCACAGAAAATATTCACCTGCCCATTAGAGATTAAATTACTCTTTCAGTGCACTGAACAAATTCAGAGTTATTGTAACACTTTAGATAACTAAAACATTGTTTAGAATGAATAACACAGTCTAATTGAGAACTTTTGCTTTAACAACTCAATCCTCACTACAGCTGAATAAATTTTCTACTTAACCATTAAAAAGAGTATGTGCAAAGAGCTGAGAGAGTTCAAATAGAGTTGAGAGGCTACTGGGAAGGTCACTCTTTGGCAAGCTTCAGTTAGACATTGCTACCTATCATAGCTTGCCAACCCCCAACCAAAACCATTCCTGACAATCCTAAAGAACACCTAGGGCATGATGTAAGATTCTACAAAGATTCCACACACTAGGGTAACTTTCCAGAAACCTACAACCTCCAGATGGGTCCCTGGACCAGATAAATCCTGAAATGCAGAGGGCCCAGCCTCTCCAGAACATCAACTAATTCCATTCCCACATCCCATATTATCAACAGCCCCTTCCAACATGAAAAAGTTAGAATGGGGATAGCCCAAATACCCCTAAAAAGTGAAAGAAAGATTTAAAGGTGATGGTGGAGCAATACAGAGAAGACAGGGTTTAAAAAATGAGTTTAAAAAATAAGTATCACTGCTGAAATCACTATACTGGTATTTCCTTTAGTCTTCAGGATCTTAGAGTAGCTAGAAGTAAAAACCTAAAATTGTGGAATTGTAACTCATACCAAACTCTGAAATCTATTCTATGGCTAACTGCTGAGATGTGCTTTGAAATTTGTTTTTTTGTATTTATGTTATTTTTCACAAAAGAGAAAAAAAAAGTCGATTGTGATGATAAATATACAGCTCTACATGATGATACCGTGAACCACTGATCTGTGTACATTTCGGATTACATGGTATGTGAATATATATTGATAAAAAAAAATAAAAATACTTTCATACCCTTTTGAATAAGGTATATTTTTCTATACTTTCTTCCCCTCAAAAAAAGAAAGAATATGAGCAGAGTCCAAAGCATTGCACATTTTAATATGCTAATAAACAGGGAATTCTTTTTTATTAATTTTTAAAAATATATAACATTCTTCACATATGATCATTCTGTTCTACATATATAATCAGTAATTCACAGTATCATCACATAGTTGTATATTCATCATGATCATTTCTTAGAACATTTGCATCAATTCAGAAACAGAAATAAAAAGAAAACAGAAAAAAATTCATACAAAACATACCCCTTACCCCTCCCTTTCATTGATCACTAGATTTCAATCTACTAAATTTATTTTAACCTTTGTTCCCCCTATTATTTAGTTTTGTTCCGTATGTTTTACTCATCTGTTGATAAGGTAGATACAAGGAGCGTCAGGCACAAGGTTTTCACAATCACACAGTCACACTGTAAAAGCTTTATCATTATGCAATCATCTTCAAGAAACATGGCTACTGGAACACAGCTCTACATTTTCAGACAGTTCCCTCCAGTCTCTCCGTTACATCTTGACTAACAAGGTGATATCTATTTGATGCGTAAGAATAACCTCCAGGATAACCTCTTGACTCTGTTTGGAGTCTCTCAGCCATTGACACTTAATTTTGTCTCATTTCACTCTTCCCCCCTTTTGGTCAAGAAGGTTTTCTCAATCCCTTGATGCTGA